>BRKX01000016.1:18450000-18612500 GCA_026008535.1 Perilla frutescens | reverse complement strand
AGCAAATAGGGTCGGGTCTGCAGGGACTGGGGCTGGGGGCGGTGGGAGTGGATTGGTCCTCTATTTCGTCGTACCTAGGCAGCCCCATGGCCAGCCCTTGGTTTGCTTCTGCAAACGTGGCTGTAGGTTTCATCGTCTTCATGTACGTCGTCATCCCCTTAGGCTACTGGACCAACCTCTACCATGCCAAGAACTTCCCTATCTATTCCAGGCACATGTTCTACCGCAACGGTCAGATTTACGACACCAACGCCATCACCAACTCCAACTTCAACCTCGACAAGGCTGCTTACAACGCTGCTGGCCCCATGTACCTCAGTACCTTTTTTGCACTCACCTATGGAGTCGGATTCGCTACGCTCTCTGCAACCCTAGTTCATGTTCTCCTCTTCAACGGAAAGTAAGTAATTTCTAATTCATTAGCTACCTAGCTTGTTATATATATATATATATATATATATATAATATGGATCATTAATTAATTAGGGATATGTGGAGGCAAAGTCAGATGGCTTTTAAGAAGGATAGGAAATTAGACATACATGCTAGGCTTATGAGCAAATACAAGCAGGTTCCGACGTGGTGGTTCTTGGTTATTCTGGTGCTTAACATAGGCGTGGCTGTGTTTGGGTGCCAGTATTACAAGAATGTGCTTCAGCTACCGTGGTGGGGAGTTCTGTTCGCATGCGCAATCGCGTTTGTATACACCCTTCCCATCGGAATAATTTCTGCAACTACGAATCAGACACCGGGGTTGAATGTCATTACAGAGTACATCATTGGATACGCTTACCCAGGTCGCCCCGTCGCCAACATGTGCTTCAAAGTCTACGGATACATAAGCATGATGCAGGCTCTTACCTTCATCTCCGATTTCAAGCTCGGCCACTACATGAAAATCCCACCTAGAGCAATGTTTAACGTTCAGATTGTTGGAACTATCATCTCTGTCGTTGCCTACATCTGCACTGCATGGTGGCTAATGGAGACCATCCCCAACCTCTGCGACACAGCCCTACTCCCCCCCAACAGTCAATGGACCTGCCCCTCCGACAGCACTTTCTACGCCGCCTCCGTCATATGGGGCCTCGTCGGTCCCCAGCGGATTTTCGGCAACCTCGGAGTCTACCCCGCCGTCAACTGGTTCTTCCTCGGCGGCGCCGTCGCTCCTTTGCTCGTCTGGCTGGCCACCAAGGCCTTCCCTAATTGTAAGTGGATCGGCTTCGTCAACATGCCCGTCTTGTTAGGCGCCACCGCCATCATGCCGCCGGCATCCTCCGTCAACTTCACCAGCTGGATTATCCTGGCCTACGTCTTCGGCTACGTTCTGTACCGCCACCGCCCAGAGTGGTGGCGCCGCCACAACTACATCTTGTCCGGCGGACTCGACGCCGGCACGGCTTTCGCGTCGGTGGCGATTTTCTTGGCTCTGCAGTTGAATGGGTTCAATGTTGATTGGTGGGGGAATGACGTGGACGGTTGCCCCTTGGCTTCTTGCCCCACGGCTAAAGGAATTTTTGTTGATGGCTGCCCTGTTCATTAATTTCCACTAAACTAATATTTTCTTCTTTTTTTTATTATATTTTATTTTTAGGTTGATTTAATTTCTCTTTCGATTCAAGTAGTTTAATTTCTGCAGAAAATACATGATTGTCGTTTTGTTACTCCATTTTGGACGAGTCACGTATACGTACGATCGATGATGTTTTCTTCCTAATTATTAGGAAATTTTGTATTTCATATTCCTCCTTATTCAATTTATTTTGCACTTTTAATTTGTATCAATTTTAGCTTCATCTCGTGTCCAATAATTTATTAGGGCTGGTCTCCTGTGCATAAGGTGCATGGGCCGGCCCATGAGACGGGTCGGCCCATCAACCCGGATCCAGCCCATGCTTAACCTAAAAAAAAAAAACAGAAACAGGCGAGAGAGAGAGAGGAGAACCCGCCGTTGAAGTCGATTTCTCCGGCTATTCCTTTCAGATTTCGTGATGGTTCGTGATGGGCATAACGTCGAACAATTTGTGCGCAGTTATAAGAGAAACTCCCAGTTCCTCAAGAAGAAGAAGATAGGAAATTACAGAGGTTCTAGGGGTTTTTCCCTCTGCTTCTACTAAAGATATCAAGAGGGCTTATTGCAAACTTGCTCTAAAATATCATCTAGATGTAAACAATGAGGTATTTTTATGTGTTTTTCGATTCTCGTGGTTTTGCTTTTACTAATTTGGGTTACTTCTTCATTTGTGAAAAGATGATAATTTGCTCGTGGTCAAGAATGGCACACCTATATCTTCACCTTTTCATCCCTCAATCCCCATGAATCAAATCGTGGAACGGAATGTTTGCATTTTATAATCTTTCAATTGTAATTTATGTATCATTTTTATGCCCGTCTTCAAACCATTGTGAGATATGCCATTCAAAATTAAATTTACTCAATCCAACAGTCATTAGTGAAAGCATCACTTGCTTTAAGGGTAGGTTGCCTCTTTGTAGTTAGGATGTATGAATTGCTGCACGCAGCTACTTTTGTATACTTGCTCTGGCAAGGTCTTGATATGAATGTTCTTTTCTGTTTCATATACATATCATATACGAGAGTTAGATTAGCTTGTGCCATAGCAATCCATCTTGTCGGATAGTTCGTTTTGCTTTATGTTCGTGTACTAAAAAAACAATATACTTGTATCAAGGTGGGACTATTGATGTATGGATAATGCAAAATGAGGAATGCTGGATTAAAAGTTCAAAGGTTGGCCCTCTTGAATGAATCAGAGGTCTGTTTTCTTTCTGGAGGAATAACCAACTTTTATTCAAAACAATGAGTTCTTTCTTGGCTCTATGTGATCTCTCTACACAGGAAGTAAGGACGTTTGAAGCTTGTATACAGAAAGAGGATTATTACTCATGTCGGTATTTCATTTACAAGGAGAGCCTTGTGTCGATAAAAGGGGAATCGGGCAAGTGCAAGCTGTGGGATACTTCTTCTGATTTTATTCAGAATTTCTTCAAAATTCCACCAGATATCCTAATGCACCTATAGTTACTTCAAATTTTTAGTTTTAATCTTGTCTGCTAAATTTTCAGGAGTCCTACAGAAACTTGAGCTGATAAAAAATTCTTCTCATGTGTCGTTTACTCTGTTGAATCGAGGGAGGAGTTATGAAATCTCTTATTAGTTTGGATATAGGCACAATGCATGGCCTGGACCCCTGCTTGAGGGAAGCTACTGAACCTTGATGTAAACTAAAGCTGCAATGGATGCATTAGCTAGTAACAATTGCATTTATTTGTGTTTTGTCCTTGTTTGCACTCCCTGTGTAGTTAGGTTGCAATGCTGTTAGATGATTGATTCTACCCTGCTTTGTTTTGCACATTCTATATGTATGAGCTGAAAAGAGAGTCCTTTAAACTTGATATATTGTGAGACATAAAGATGCAAGACCCTTTTTCTCTGTCTATGATTTTAAGATACTCTTTAAACTGATATTGCATATGTTTCTAAAAATGATACGTTTTTATTTTACAATTGATACATTTACGCTGAATAAATGATACTCTTCAGGATGTAATGTTACTCTTTTTAAAATGTGATGCTTTATAAATACACGAATGACACTAATATCATTTCTGAAAATATATTTGACTTTCCTTAAAATCAATATACGTATATCAAATTACAACTTAACATGGAATCAACAGTTACTTTTTTATTGAAGAATTGATACTATATAGATTAACAATTGGTACTGCGATTGTATGTGTGAATAAATATAGGGGAGTCCTTTAAACTTGATATATTGTGAAGCAGGAAATATGCAAGATACTCTTTCTCTATCTGTGATTTTAAGATCCTCCTTAAACTGATATTACATCTGTTTCTAAAAATGATACGTTTTTGTTTTACAATTGATACCTTTACACTGAATAAATGATACTCTTCAGAATGTAATGTTACTTTTTTTAAAATGTGATGCTTTATAAATACAAGAATGATACTAATATCATTTCTGAAAACAAATTTGACTTTCCTTAAAATCAATATGCGTATATCAAATTACACCTTAACATAGAATCAACAGTTACTTTTTTATTGAACATTTGATACTATATAGATTAACAATTGGTACTGCGATTGTATGTGTGAATAAATATAGGTCTTGTTTAATACAGGTTATGCTAATTATTAAAAGGACAAAATTCAACATCAACCTGTAAACTACATACAAAACCACCATTCCATTCAATCAAAATAAATAATACAAAAACATCCATTCACCAACATACATCTCACAAAAATAAAACAAGAACAATATTTCAACCCATCTCCAACATTATAATCAACTTCATGTAAACAAACCAAAACCACCAAATCCAAACAACCAAATCCAACACATCTAACAAATCCAAAGTACCACATCAAAATATTCCTAAGTTTTGATCAAATATCCAGCGTAACACCACAAATATCCAAAAAATACATATAAACTTCTCACTCACTTCTTCTTCCCGTTCATGAATGCAAGCACCATCTCATACACTTCGAATCTTAAATCAACAGACTTCACGATAAAAAAAAAACCCAAAACATAAAATATTAAACACTTCACGGTGACATTCACACCCTTGGAAGCTTCTTACTTCTTGGACACCTTTTTCTTCATTGAGCAAACCTGATATAAGTCAATGAAACCAAATATTAAAACACACAAACTATGAAAAATATAGATTGCATAATTACTGTATGAAATAATTTGATACTACTATGCATATAAAATGGTACTAATAAGCATACATAGTGATACTACACCACACGATGATAAAAATATAGACATATAAATCAATAACACTAACTAAACCAAAATGCATATAAAAATCGAACCCATACATGCACATATAAAAAGCACACTATACTATACAACACAATACTTCAAATTTTGATACATACAATCAACTCAAATAGTACAATTCTGTTTCAAGATTGATACTCCATACAAAAAAATTATAAATTGCACACAGATAAAACGTAAAATAAAATCTGATACTTGTAAGCATATGATTTGGTACTAACCAACATCAATATTGATACTCTATACAAAAAAAAACACACAAATAAAACATAAAATAAAATCACTCTATACATAAAACACGAGCATCAATAAAGAAAGGGGGAAAAAATCTGAAAAAATAAAAAAATAATCTAAAGGCTGTAATTAAAAAGAGATTTGAAATTAAACCCCAAATTAGGGATGATATTCCCATTCCATTCAATTAATGAAGAACGATTTTAAAAAATGGAGGATAAATCCAGAGAAAGACAGAGAGATATAGAGACAGAGAGAGACAAACCTGAGAAGCGCAGTCGTGCGGCGAACTACCGAAGGCCGGAGCAAGTATGGACGCCGGAGAGCGTTAGGGAGGCGGCTAGGGTTTGGAATCGTGGAGGAGATGTCGCGGCTAGGGTTTGGAATCGCGGTGGAGATGAGGCGGCTACGGGTTGCAGAAAATGGTGAGGAATCGCGGTGGAGATGAGGCGGCGTTGCAGAAACTGGTGAAGAATCGAGATTGAGATTGAGATTGGGAGAGAGAGAGAGATGAGCGGCTAGGGTTAGTCATGAAGGAGGAAAATGACTGAAATGAGGCAAAAAAAATATTTATACCCCGGGTCGCGGATCCGGGCCGGGTCGGTGCGGGTCGGGTCCGTCTCATGGGCCGACCCATGCACCTGATGCACAGGAGATTTTGCGAATTTATTATAGAAGTCTTTCATATATAGTCTAATAATTTGAAAATTTCTTTTTTGGTTCTAAAAAATTAATCTTTTTTGGTTCTAAAAAATTAATCTTTTTTGTCTTTAAAAAAAGGATAATGGTTTTTTTTTCTTAAATAAAAAAGAGTAAGGAATTTGATTGTAACTAGGTATGTGCTAATACTGTAGCTATATTTCAATTTAATTAATAATAAACTTTTTTCTCAACTAAAAAAATTACACACATATGAAGTATTTTTTAACATCCCTGACGTAAGTACATGCTCACGTGAGATATACTTTTCAAGAAATTAAAATAATTTTGTAAATAATTTATAACTGGGCAGCACTTTATTTTTAAATTAAGACATGTCAACAAGCAATATACATAGCCAATCGGGCCATAGATTTAAAAACACCACACCAACCCTTATATACCGGCCAACCCTTATATACATTCAAAATAACATTTAATATTTACAAACATAAGTTTAAAGATGATTTTAAGCAATCAAAATATTTGTATATATAATCAAAAATTGGCCACTAGGGTCAACAACTTTCAAACTTAAAAGGTTTGTAGAGTACCAACAGAAACATTTAATATTTACAAACATAAGTTTAAAGATGGTTTTAAGCAAAAACCACATAAGGGCCAACCATCAAACCCACTCCAACAGCTCATCCTCAACCAACTTGCTCAACCAACTTGATCTCCAGGACCTGAAAGCATTTGAAAATATTTAGGTTGAGTGCAAGAAAACACTCAATGGGCATTAATATTCGTCCAAGTCATTCTTTCATACTTTAAAATTGTTATGCTGCATAAATCATGAAAATAACCATGAAGATACTTTATAACAAAATTTACTCTTCTTTATTGGATGAGAGACCCAATGTGATCACATGAATATTTTACGGTTACTTATCTAGATACTTAGTCACAAAGTAAACCGTCTATGCTTGTAAATCGGAATTCCTATGTACATGAAGTCTCATAACATCCAATCATTGCATAAACAAACATGTTTTTCATGGACGAATTTAAAACATACTTGTGAGTTATAGAAAAACCCACCTGGATGATCTCAATAAACAGTACTGTAATTTATGCTTGAGATGCTACTATGCTTTCAGCTCGTCTCGACCTATAAAATTAAAATTCTAACTTAGAATCCTAATATAGGCCAATAAAATAATAACTTAGGTCATACATATCTTAAGTAGGAATTCTCTATATATGTTTTGGGATCATTTGGAATAGAATTGGAGTCAAACGAGCGAATAATGCGCATTTGACGGAATAGATCAACTGAGTGACCATAATTAAAACATTTATCGGACTTTCTAGACCAAAATGAAGAGATATGGATGGTGAATCGAATTCAATGACTAAGGAGTTTTGTTTAACATTTAAAAGTGAATTATAATATTTAGAATTTCCTTCGAGGCAAAATATAACATTTGCAAATTATAGAACTAAATAACATTTTCTAAAAATGCTAATTATTTAATAGCCAAGTACTAAATTAGAACTGGAAGAATATAAATTTGGGAATTTGATTCATTTAGTATTTTATCACCAAACCCGAAATTAAATAGATCAAATAACATTGGATTAAAATTAAAGAAGCATCGAACAGTAAAAACTCACATTTCTTTTCTTTCTTTTTTTTCTTTCCTATTTTTCTTCTTCAATTTCTTTTTCTTCGTTTCTTTATTTTTTTATTTTTGCTTCTGATTATAAATTCCCAATTTACATATATATATAGTCGATCCCTCTTATACTATACATACATACATACATACATACATACATACATACATATATATATATATATATATATATATATATATATATATATGCTTGGACCACCGCAGGATTAACCGCATTTTATATGTTTTGCATCTATTTACTTACTTTTGAAGGTCATTTAAACGTTTGTTTTCAAAATTACAGCGGCAATCAAAATGCTTCTTTCTATTCCATATCTCTATGGGGTAAGGGGTGTTAAAAAAGAATTAACAAGAATTTTAGTTTATTAATAATGAATAATAAGGAAAGTTCTTCTTTTTTTTCGAAAAAAACATACCGAAGTCATGAGAATGTAAAAAAAAAGGGGCAGAACTGCCTTTTATTAATATTCTTCCTTTTGATAATAAAAAGGCCTTTTTCTATCCTTATGAATCGGATAATATGATGTTATTTCCCTTACTTCTATTAGTCCTATTTACTTTGTTTGTTGGATCTCTAGGAATTCCTTTTACAAAGATTTGGATATATTAACTAAATGGTTAACACCATCTATGAACTTTTTACATCAAAAATCAAAAGATTCAATAGATTGGTATGAATTTTTGAAAAATGCAATTTTATCGGTCAGTATAGCTTATTTCGAGATATTTATTGCGTCTTTTTTATATAAACCCATTTATTCCTCTTTTAAAAATTTCGATTTAATAAATTCATTTATTAAGCTAGGTCCGAAAAGAAAACATTGGGATAAAATTCTAAATGCTTTATATGTGTTAGGAAAAACTATCAAGGAATCTCTAGATAAGGTTTTGATGAGATGTCAAAACTATTCCTGAAAAACTGACTAAGATTCAAGCTGTAGATCTGAGCTGTCCAATCCAGAGCCTCAAGAAGGAACTCAACTGAAGCTAGAGTCAACCAAACTGGAGTATGGTCAACCAGCTGGAAGGATACGTCAACCAGTCAGAACAAACTGACAGCTAAGTCAGCTGAGCTGAGAGAAAAGTCGACAAGACTGAAGAAACTGATAAGAGATCAGTTTAAACTGAAGACTGGAAGTATCCAGCTGATGGCCAAACTTAACTTCAGCCAAACTGAAGTAAACAGACGAATCAATCAAAGGCCAGAACTGAAGTCAGCCAGCTTGTAGGAGAAAACAAGCAAACATCTGACAAGGAAGCTTGAGAAAGATCAGTCAAACTGACAAGCTAGCCAACAGCTTGTGATCAGTCAAGCTGACAAGAAGCTTAAGAAAGAACAGTCAAACTGACAAGCTAGCCAACAGCTTCTGATCAGTCAAGCTGACAAGAAAGCTCAAGAAAGAACAGTCGAACTGACAAGCCATTCAACAACTTGAGATCAGTCGAACTGGAGGAAGAAGCTCAGAACTGTCAATTGGAGTAATAGCCGAACTAAGCAGACAAGCTCAGAACTGCCAACTGGAACTCAAACTTGTTAAACTGGAGCTCAGAACTGCCAGCTAGAGAGTTCTGGAGTTAATGCTCAAATGAAGATCTTGGAATAAATGCTCCAACGGAGGTCCTGGAATTGAATATCCAATAGAGATCGATTGGCAAAGCAACGGCTACTGGAATCAAATATCCAATAGAGATCGATTGGCAAAACAACGACTACTTCAACCAAAAGCTCCAACGATCATAAAGACCATCTGCCATTGATAAACCAACAGAGCCACCGATCAGTGGAACTCAACGGTCACAAAACCACTCCTCTATAAAAGACGAGTGAATTAAAGTGTTCACAGAGACTTTTTGCAACTTTCATTCTTGAAGCCTTCATTCAAGTTATCTCAAACAGAGCTTTTTCTTTCTCCCTCCCACATAACTCAAGTTCAGCATTTGCTAAAACTGCGAGAGTCCAACTGAGAAGAAGAATCCACAGAATCAAAGCATTCAGCTAGCTATTGATAATCCAGCCAGATCAACCTTCTCAGTGCCATCAATACACCGATCAACTACCCAACTCAATTGAAGGAGCACATCAGTTGATAACCACTGTTCAAGACTAACCTCTTGAAGATCGAAAGAGATCTAAAACCTTGTAAAGACGTCAATAGCACCTACCTTCCTAGCGAGCAGTTAGGGACTGCAAGTGCGAGCCGTCGACCCGCTGAGGTAGCGAGCAGTTACCAGGTTCAGCCAACTGTCCTTTATTGTGTAATTTGTAAAGAAACTCAAGTTATATAGTGGAGTTGCCCTTCTGTGGAAGGAAGAGAGGACGTAGAAGTTTTATACTTCGAACCTCTATAAATCATCTGTGTGCTGTACTGCTTTGCTTACTCGCATATCTTTGAACTGTACACAAGCTCACACAATCTGCACCCAAGCTGTCTAAAAAGTGCTCAACCGAATTGTGCATAGATAAGTTACTAAGCGAGTCAAGGGCCCTTATCATTCCGCATTTGAAGTAAAAGTTTTTAGTCAGTTTATTCACCCCCTCTAAACTAACATCGACTCGTCCGGGACCAACAAGTGGTATCAGAGCGGTTGATTCTAAGGATCAGCCATTTCTGCAGATCAACTGAATCAAATCTACTTATCTGTGCTAACATTTCAAGCTATGGGAAACCATAAGCTACCTCTGTTTTCAGTTGAGAATTATGATAATTGGAGCAGGAGAATGAAGGCGCATCTTTGCTCGATCCATGAGAACATGTGGGAAGTTATTGAAGATGGTCCAATCATTATCATAATGGACAATGACGCCCATATAGTTGATATCAATCAACCAGCCAGGATCCCAAAGCCAACTAATCTTCTCACTAGCTAAGAGAAGAAGTTGAAGAATCTAGAGTTTGTTGCTCAGGTTGCACTATTTTAAACTCTAGATGAAGACAGAATGAAGGACACAAAGAACTGCACAACTGCCAAGGAGATATGGGACTTACTAGCAGATCTATGCCAAGAGTTCGAAGCCATCAAAGAAAACAAGCTCCAATTAGCAGTCGACAGATACGAGTCCTTCAAAATGCAGCCAGAAGCGTCCATCTTGAGCCTTGAAACCGGATTTCTAGGCATCATCAGTGAGATGACCAACCTGAGAAGAAGCTACCACAATTCTGAGATGAACTCCAAAGTTTTGGATAATCTCATCGAAGAATGGGACATGAAAGTGATAGCTACAAAAGAATCAAGGAATCTGAACAACATCACTCCCAGAGAACTGTTTGGCTCTCTCAAAGCTCATGAGTATAGCTTAAACCGGAAGAAGGAAGCATCAACATCATCAGCTCAAGATGCAGCCTTCTATGGTGAAAGGAATCGGTTTAGAGATACTCGAGGAAGGAACAACTTCCGGCCCAGAAGCTCACCAGCTAGAGAGAATCAAGGCGGATCTTCGTCCGAACAAAAAAGAGATACAACTGAAAAGAAAGAAAACCTGACTGAAGACATCAATGATCAAATTCAGTCAGTTACCAGGTTGTTAGAAAAGTTGAAGAAAGTCAGGGATAAACAATCAGTTCCATCTCAAACTGATGAAATCCCAAAAGATGAGAGAACTCATCAACCAGCTGAACCATTCAGAGGTGGCAATCGAAATCTAGGAGAATGTTTTCACTGCCACAAATAAGGACATTACAGATATGAATGTCCAGAACTCCCTGAAGACAAGAAGGCCAAAGTGAGGAGAAGCTTCTTCAAAAGGAAAGCAATGATTGCAAACTACGAGAATGCCGTGCTAGACGATTCAGACTATCCATCTGAAATTGATTCTGACGGCTACAACTCAGATGATGAAGCGTTATTCTGCCTCATGGCTGACAATGATGAAGATGTTAGTACAGCTGACTCTCAAACCTCCTTCTATCATATTAGTGAAGCAACTGTCTCTAGCAATGAACTTGATATGAAAATTATGATGCTAGAAGATCAATTAGCTTCAATATCCTGCTTGTATGTTGAATTGAGAGATGAAAATAATGAATTGAGAAATAGAGTTAGAAAACTGAGCATTGATCATAAAAGAATGAATTATCTTGAATCTCAGTTTGTGGAATTTGAAAAGTTGAAATTGAGAACTGTCGATCTAGAAGCTGAGAATAAAAAACTCAAGCAAGAGATCCATGAGAGAGAAAAAGTAACTCTGAAGTTCAAGAAGGGATCTCAAACTCTAGATGAGATATTGAATCATTAGAGAACCTGGAACCAGTAGCACAGGGCTAGGATACAGCAAGTTCACTGCTTTAGAGAAAGGAAAGACAGTTGCTCAACCAAGTGATAAAGGAATCCTAAAAGGATTCACCAGATCAACTCATGATCAGCTAGCTGAGACACACAAAGGCAAAGGAATATTGAGAAATCCTAAAACTCAGCCCAGACAATTCGGTCAGTTCTCCCAACCAAAAACACCAGGTCAACTGAAGCCAAAATTCCAGCCAAGACCATCAGTTCATCCAAACCAATCCTTTCATTCAAGGTCTTCAGTTCAACAGAGACCACCAGTTCAACACAGAATGCCCCCAAAGCAAACTGATAGATCAATTCACTCCAGAAAGAAAAACCAATTTAGATCTCAAGCCTATCCTTCCAAGAAGTTCAATCAGAACACCTATAGGAGAGATCAAAGAAACTCGTTTGAACCCTACCATTACTATAATGAGTACCTGGATTCCAGAAATGAACCGAGAGTTGATCTAAAAGGGTTTAATTCAGTAAACTGGAAACACACGAGGCATTAGCCTGATCAAAGAGCTCAAAGGTCTCGAGACAACATCATTTTAGTTGAATTGTTTTATCCTGCTAACTATCAACGCAGATACCATTCAACTGATTCAAATCAAAATAGAAGAGCTGAAAGAAAATCTAAACTGATCAAGCGATCCAAATCAGTTGGATCTCTAAATGATAAAAAGCCAAAAGTTTGGCAACTTTGAATTCCAAAGAGCTTGATGTATCAATAAGGACCCGATATGAAACGGGTCCCTAAATGCTAATCCTTGTTTTTGCAGGATAAGAGCATCCTATCTATGAAGAAAACCAAAGATATCTGGTATCTAGATAGCGGGTGCTCCAAGCACATGACCGGAGACAGAGAAGATCTCGACGGTTATAAAGAAGTCAATGGTCCACTTGTCACATTTGGAGACAACTCCAAAAGCCAAACCATTGGAGAAGGGTTTGTGGTCAAGGGAAAAGTTGTAGTAAATGGAGTCTCCCATGTGGATGGACTAAAACACAAACTACTCAGCATCAGCCAGCTGTGCGATAATGGCCACTCAGTTGACTTCACCAAAAACTCCTGCAACATAAGAGACATGTCAACTGGAGCAATTATTTTTACTGGCATAAGGAGAGGCAACATGTATATTGTTGACTGGTCAACCGACTACTCAGAAGCTTGCTTTCTTTCAAAAGGATCGGCTGAAGCAAGCTGGCTATGGCATCGACGACTGAACCACCTCAACTTCAAAACTATCAATTACCTGGTCAAGAAAGAGCTAGTTGAGGGGCTTCCCAAGGAGATATACAAGAAAACAGGCGTGCGTGGACCATGCCAAAAAGGGAAGCAAGTGAAGTCATCATTCAAGAATAGGAGTCATCCACCAAGAACAACTGAATGCCTCCAACTGCTACATATGGATCTGTTTGGTCCAGTCAGACCACAGACCCCAAAAGGAAAAAGATTCACGCTCGTAGTAGTTGATAATTTCTCAAGATATACGTGGGTGGAATTCTTGAGGATCAAAGATGAAAATTACGCCAAGCTAATAGCGCTGATCAGAAGGCTGCAAACTGAAAAGGAGAAATCAGTTCAAAGGATTCGCTCCGACAATGGAACTGAATTTGTGAATCAGCAAATGATCAGTTTTCTCAGCCAACTTGGAATCACTCACGAACACTCAGCTACAAGAACTCTACAACAAAACGGTGTAGCCAAATGGTGAAACCGAACACTCAAAGAAGCAGCTCGAGCACTGATAGCTGATGCCAACATAGCTGAAGGTTACTGGGCTGAAGCAGTCAACATAGCCTGCCACACTCAAAATCGAAGTGCCATTGTCACCGTACATGACAAAACACCCTATGAACTGTATAATGGTCGTAAGTCTTCTATCTCATACTTTAAAATATCAACAATGGCAAGACTCAACTGAAAGCTTTCAGTACTAAAGCTGATGAGGGAATATTTCTTGGGTATAATTCGCCTCACGCACAAGCTTACAGAGTGTTCAATAAATGAACTCTTGTTGTGGAAATAACATGTCATGTGGTATTTGATGAATTTGCTAATGAGTACAGGAACAAAGAAACAATAGACACATCAGTTCAAGTACTATCTAGTGAAATTGAGAACTCGCAGGACTATGTGGATCACATTGTTCCAGAGCGGCTTGAAGTTTCACTTGAAGAAGGTAATGAAACTAGCACTAAACCAGTTGAGAACAATCTGGTCAATGAAGATACAAATCGTGCTGAGACCATAAACCCCACAACTGAAACAGGGGGAAGAACTGATGAAGATGCCGAACCAACTGATGAAAGGGCGACTGATGACGTCACCACAGTAGAAACAGCTAAAGACCCAGCTGAAGCTATCTTGTCCAAATGGCTCCGAAGCCATCCAACTGACAAGATAGTTGGTGATCCAAGAAGCCGAGTCCAAACCAGAAGTTCAACTGAGCATGCACTATTCACATGCTTCATATCTCAAACGGAACCAGCAAATGTCAAAGAAGCCTTAGAAGATTCAGACTGGATCATGGCCATGCAAGAAGAACTGAATCAATTCACAAGAAATGATGTATGGTTTCTTATCGATAGACCAAAAATCCAGAAGGTCATTGGTATAAAATGGGTTTTTCGCAACAAGCTGGACGAACAAGGTATGATCACAAGGAACAAGGCAAGACTGGTAGCCAAAGGATATTCACAAAGTGAAGGGATCGACTTTGATGAGACATTCACACCAGTTGCAAGATTGGAAGCGATCAGACTATTCCTAGCCTATGCAGCTCATTTCAACTTCACAGTCTATCAAATGGATGTCAAGAGTGCATTTGTTGAGCAACCGCCAGGCTTCGAAATTGGTGATCAAGTTTTCAAGCTAAAGAAAGCCCTCTACGGACTGAAGCAAGCTCCTCGAGCGTGGTATGAAACTCTCACAACCTTCTTGCTGAAGAATGGGTTTCAAAAGGGAGTCATTGATCGAACTCTATTCCGAATAGAACGATCAACTGAGATCTTAATGGTTCAAATTTATGTGGATGACATAATTTTTGGATCAAAAAGCAAAGATCTATGCACACGATTTGCTCAACTGATGCAAAGTGAATTCGAGATAAGCATGATGGGAGAAATGACATTCTTCCTAGGACTCCAAGTGAAGCAGCTGAAAGATGGGATCTTTATCAGCCATGCTAAGTACACCAAGGATCTAGTCAAGAAGTTTGGAGCTAATAAAGGAAAAACTCTCAAGATTCCCATGAACACATCAGTTCAGCTAACTCTTGATGAAGAAGGAGAATTAGTTAGCCAGACATACTACAGAGGAATCATTGGGTCGCTACTTTACTTAATGGCTAACCGACCAGACATCTCCTATTCAGTCGGTCTATGCGCGCGGTTCCAAGCCAATCCGAAGAAAAGTCATCTTGAAGTAGCAAAGAGGATTATCAAATACATCAAAGGAACCATAAACCTTGGACTATGGTATCCCAGAGACGACAGTTTGAGTCTAATTGGCTATTCAGACTCAGACTTTGGTGGATGTAAGATTGACAGAAAAAGCACCAGTGAAACATGTCAGTTTCTTGGAAGCAAACTGATATCCTGGTTCAGCAAGAAGTAGCACTCAGTTGCCACGTCAACAACTGAAGCAGAATATGTAGCTGCAGGAAACAGCTGTGCTCAGATACTCTGGATGAAGCAACAGTTGAAGGACTACAAAGTCGAAACTGAAGAAGTACCTATATTCTGTGACAACAATAGTGCAATTGCAATATCTTAGAATCCAGTTCTGCATTCAAGAACTAAGCACATTGACATAAGACATCACTTCATCAGAGATCACATCGGGAAGAAGGACATATGCATCAAATATGTCAACACGGAGAAGCAAATAGCTGACATCTTCACCAAACCATTGCCTGAAGCAAGGTTTATGGAGCTATGCATACAACTGGGACTACTTGAACTAGCATCAAAAGATGAAGACATTCAACTGGAAGAAAAAGATCAGAAAATTATCCCAGCTGAAGAGAGGAACTGAACCAAAAGGCTTCAACTCATCAGAATGAGTAGTTCACAACTGAGAAAGTTGTTGAACTGATCAGTTGGACACATAAGCTATCAGTTTGAACTGAAGCGAGAAGCTGTACAAAGAGAGTAAACTGAAGCTGATCAACCTACCCTATCAGCTCAACTGAATCATCAGTTTATTTGCTCAAACTGAGGCAAGGAGCAAGACAGAATTGGCCAAATGGTCTCAACTGATGATCCAGTCAGTCAAGCAGAACGTACCAGCTGCAAAATGTTCAAACTGATGAAGAAATCAAAGGAACTGAATTAACTCAACAGGAGACATTAGTTCAAAAATCAGCTGAAGGAAAGCAGCGAAACTGAAGGAACAGTTGAACTGAGAAACAACTGAATTAAGAGTCCAGTAGTCAAGGTCAGGAAGGAACTGATGAGAAAACATATCAGTTGGAGCTGATCAACATGGAATCATCAGCTATAGTTGAAGCCAACTGATGACGTAATCAGTTTCAAGTCAAGAGGAAGCCACAAGAGAAAAACAGATAAGTTCAAAATTTTCAGTAGTGGAAACGGTAAAAATATGTGTCACTCTAATATTACCGTTGGACTCACTCTCTCTCCTCATTAATCCCCAATGGATAGAATCAAAAAGCCAATCGACGGGTCGATTGAATTAATCTGATCGTTGAAATCTGAGCATACGAAACGTCGCAACCGTTAGATGAACCTCACCTATCTATACAAATAAGTCGGCTGAGTGTTCGAGATAAGCTTCACACTTTGTACTGCCGACTTACCTCCCTCTCCTCTCTGGTCGAAAGCAAAATTCTTCAGCCTTCGAGATCAATTCCTCACTCTTCCAGATCAATTCTTTCTATCAAAGACCTCTCATCAAAGTATCATGGCTCAAAACTCCACCGGTCGCACTCGCAAGAGGTTCAATTTTCACCAATCTGGAGAAGACTCCACAGTATTTTGTGAAAAATTCGACAGAGATAAGTTCTTCAACCCAGCCGGATTTATTCAAGCCTGCAATGCTTCCCCTCTAAGTGGAATAATTATCGAAAAGCTATCTCAGGTGAAGTTAAAGACATTCCTGGAAGAATTTCCAGAACGCATATATCCAGAACCAGTTGCAGAATTCTTTCTAAATTCAAATGGTTCCTCAGATCCCAAAGAAATCAGATCTGAAGTGAGAGGACATGAGATCATCGTCACAGCTGAATCTCTAAGCAACATATTTAATCTACCTAACAAAGGACACAAGTTGGAAGAAGTTCAAATCAGCTTTCAAGAAGCCTATGAGTTCTGAAAGAAGGAAGGTGAGATCCAACCGTATAAAAGCAACCATCTCATCTCAAGATTTCAAGATGAGTATCAAGTACTAGCTACCATAGCCTCAAAAATAATGGTAGGGACAACTGGCAGCCAATCTGAAATGTCAGAATCCAAGTACAAGATCTGCGCCGCCATTTACAATCGGATGGAGATCAATTGGGCACAATACTTCTTCGATCAACTAAAGAGATATGTTGATATCATTGAAAGCCGCTGGGATGATAAAAAGTTCCCACAAAGGATTGGGTACATTAGTCGAGTTAGCATAATTCTGAAGAAACAGTTCTCTTGGATGACTGAAGAAACAGAATTCAAGAGCATAGTCAGCAATGACTTTATCTCAAAACCGCTTAAAATCATGGAAATCGATCCTGAGCAAGCTGACCAGCCAAAAAGGAAGAAGCCTGCAGCTGAAGGCAAGGGAAAGAAGCAGGTTACTGGCAGATCCCAGGATGTTTCTGATGATGACATTCCTTTAGCTCAGAGATATAGGTCTCCAGTCGGTTCCTTGACACTGAGACAGCAAGCTGAGTCAAGCTCCATTGCAGTTGGAACCGGCACATCAGCTCAACTGAGATCGTCCACCAGACAACAAAGCTCAGGTACAACTAGAGCTGACATTGCTGGACAATCAGCCAGACGAGCAGCTACCAGATCAGCTCCTAAGAAGAAGCAAGCTGGTCAAACAAAGAAGAGATGAGTCTCACTTCCCCAATCCAAGAAGAGAAAGGAATCAAACCCCATGCCAGATCCAACAGTTCCGCCAAATCTAACCGTTGAAGATATGGCTCCCTGTGAAAACCTAGAAGACATCATCCCTGCAAGAGAAATTCCTCACGACGGAGCTGGGGCTGATTATTTTCAAATGACATGCCCCCCAATGGCTCAAGTTGAAGGGAACATAAGAGCCTACTCAAAAGGAGAATCTGTGAAGAAATGGGCTGATGAGACAACACAGAAATATATGGCTCAACACTACGCCCAGGAGCTAACTGGCCATGAAGAACTCTTCCACACTTTGACCAAATACATCTACTGGTTTTTGTGGAGACATGTGTATCTCTCAGAACCCTTCTTCTCATTGCTCGCTTTCCATGGGATGAGCTTCTGGAAGCGAGAAGAAGAATGGAGTCTGTGGTGGAAAGACAGTGAGAATGCTGGAATCACTCAGGGTAAACATCTAATAAGGCAGCTACAGCTTATAAAAGAATGTTCAAATCCATCAGAAGGCTTGATAAAAGATGTTTTTGATGAACTGTGCAAACGACAAGGATTAAAACTGTCCGTCATCACCACAGAGAGAGAAAGTGAAAGATGGAAGCACTCTCATGTTCAACACAAATGGCTATTCAATGAATTGAAAAAGAAATCACAAAGTCATCAGTCTGGACAGCCATCAACCACAGGAAGAAATCAAGCCTCCATCCAAGTGGATGATCTCATTGATGAAGTAGTAAGAGAACTCAACTCTGAGAGATCTCCTCAATTAGCTGAGGTTGAGATCAATCTCATTCCTGAGCAGTCAGAAGAGTCAGCTGAGAAGGCTCAACAGCTTGAGGAGCCAGCTGAACCCCAAACCGCTCCTCCCCAAGAGCCAACTGCTGATGAAGGAGCTCCCTCTATTCCTCCAACTGCTCCAGATACAGAGCCAGCTGAGTCTGACGAGCTAGCTGATCAGACAGCTCAGATGGATGATCAACCTAACTACCAAGGTACACTAGCGTTAACTGTGTACTTTGATCCAGTTCAAAGGGCTCTTCAAGCTGCAGCTCAAACTACTGCACCGGAGACTCCACCAGAGCCAAGTTACGATGAATCCGTTAGCATAGAGAGGGATGAGCTAACCCACACAGTTCCATGTGAGGAACTGATAGGAACTGAAGCGGGAGAAAAGGTTGACTTAAGAGCAGTTCAGCTCGGTACTCAACCAAGCAGCTCATCAGTCCAGCTGCCTGCTTACTATGTGGACTTGATCCACAGCCTGCAACAACATGTGAAACTGCACACAGAGCAAATTCAGAAGCTGCAAGCTCATCCAAGACTCCAGTCAGCAGGAACTGAGTCATCAAATAGTGATGAGGATGATGAAGGTGACTCCACAGAACCGCTTACCAAGATGAGGAAAACTGATCACAAGAAGGACTAGTGTCTGATAAAGTTCAACTGATTAGAAAGCCCTAAGTTTACTTCTTGTAATTCAGTTTGTTATCATTTTTTTTATTTATAAATAGATTATCTTTTAACTTTCAAATAAATGTCGACTTAGCATTCATTTTGAATATTGACCGTTGCAAAAGGATGACACGTCTCAAAGTCATTAAATGCCAACGACCAAAATGAAAGAGGCCAGGGGCCAGTACCATTCCAACCATTAGATTTATGAGCCTGCTCAAACACTCATTAAAAGCCCTCTCTTATAAGCCTCTTAGAAATACTCTTCCTACGCTCTCAAAAACTCTCTCTCTCTCAAAGCTCTTGAAATTCCTCAAAATTTCAGCCAACCCCAAAGATGGCCGAATTACCCAGATCTTTAAATTCCTTCAAAGAATAACTTCTAAGAGATAAATTTCTAGATAGGAAGAAATTTTAGTTGATTCTAAACGAATCAAACAACCCAACCCTTCTGTCAAATCTTCACACGACAGGAATTCTTCACTACCTGGAAACACCACCAAAGTTATTCAGACAAAACTTGGTGAGTGAGTTTTTGCTTCAAGCAAAATTGTCTGCAGATGGAAAGACAGTGTCATCAGTGATTCAAGGACGGCTACTTCAAATCACTGAAAGAACAATTGCAGAAGTCTTTCAACTTCCACAAAAAGGTTCATCCGTTCAAGAACTGAAGGAATCTGCAGAATCATACTGGAGAGAATGGAAAGCTTCCACATGCAACAAGCAATTCAGTTTTACGACGGCTAAAACTGATCTGAAGCCCGAGTATGGTGTTCTGCTTGTTATAACGAACAAGATGATGTTCGGGGCAATTGGAAGCCTAAGTCAACTCACCCAAGAGAGATACAAGGTTATGATTCATCTTACTGAAGGACGACAAACAAACTGGGCAGAATTTGTCTTCCAACAATTCAAGCATCAAGTCGTTAATGCCTCTGACTCAAAGAAATCTGGCAAATTTGAGTCCAAGGTAGGACTTGTTCTAAGGATGAGCAAAATGATTGAAGACCTGCTGATTCTTCCAAGTGATGAAGCACTACCAGTCCTCATCTCTGACTGGATTCCCAAGAAGGGAACTGCCCATCTTCAGTCACTAAGAAAGAAACGAAGAGCCAAGGCAAAGACGAGCAACATCACTTCGAGCAATTCAACTACCAACACCGTTCATTCTCCAAAATCAAGAATGGATCACCAGTTGATTTCCAGGTTTGCTCTGATCCAGATGAGCTTATTCCATTCATCGGAATCCCCCATTCAAACTATGTAGCGGACTACTTCAGAAGCACATGCTCTCCTCTCCAGCTGACTGAAGAAAATATTCGCACCTTCTATAGTGGTGAATATGTAGTCAAAAGTGCACAAAAGGAAGTGACTAATCTCCTTCTCACACACTTCGCTTTTGTTGCACAACATGACCAAGAGTTGTTCAAACAACTCCACCAGTATTTCTATTGGTATAACTGGAGACATTCTATGTCCATCCAGTCTCATTTTCTGCTAACTACCTTTCATGGCATGAGCTACTGGCAACGTGAAGAAACTTGGAGTATTAAATGGATAGGATCGTCAAATCCATTCCCTCCAACCATTGTGCAAGTTCATCATATCATGAATCACAGGCTGGTCAACAAAATTCCAGCAGCTGCCTTATTAGCTGAATTCAAAACCAACATCATGCCTCACGGAGCTGTGGTTGCAAATCAATCAGTCGACTGCCCAACTGGCTCTCTCTGCCGAAAACTGAACTTTGATAATTTATCAAGTCAGTCAGCTGAGCCATCACAACGACCTCCAACTGCCACAGAGAGGATAGAACCACATCTATCACACACTGAATTCGTGGCTCCTCAGAAAAATCTAAGGCATGATGATGAAAGAGATAGTGATGATGAGGATACTGCCACATCACCAAGTCTCCTATCCAAGAGCTATGTCACTCCCTTACTCAAATCCAGCTCAAAAGGCGTGCAACTGATTATGAACATTGATCAGTTCAGACAGTCACCAAAGGGAATTTCAAAATCCCTTAATCAAAGGATGAAGAACTCATCAGTTGCCATTCAGCAACTTCACCAAGCCAGGAGGACAGCAAAGCCCGAACTTCCAAAGAACAAAACTGGATCTGCATCGACGACAAAACGACCAAACTGGTCGATAGGAAGCAATGCAGCTAGTCCAGTTCGGCCCTTCAAGAAGAAGAAACTGACTCAAGAAGGCCAAGCAATTGACTAAACGAACTGATCAATTCAGTTCAGTTAGAGCCTCAAAGTTAGCTCATCAGCGATGACTGGAAACGAGATGAAACTGATCATCCAGCCGTTAAATCATCAAACTAATCAGTTGGATTGTATCCCAACTGACTCAGGATAAGTTTCTCTTAATCCTAAAGCTTATCTTAACTTAATTGTTTCCGTTGTGATTATAAAATTCCTTATATTACATCTAACGACTACAATTTGAAAATGGGGTTCTCTCTCACAAGTTGCTATTAATATCTCTGCATTGATATTAAATCGACTCCACAAAGGAGAAAATGAGGATATATTTATCTATGAGATATAAATAGCAAAATTTGCAGAAAATATTTTGCTATTTATGGCAACTACCCCATTTTCAAATTTGCTCTCTCTCAGCCACATGATCATAAAGTTGCTTCACAATCGGACGGCTGGGATGTATGCATCATTTATTCAGCTAATCATCCATCAAATCGGATAGCTGATCAGCTAAGATAAGCAATCGAGTGTCCTCGCTCAATGCATGCAGAGCTGAATATATATATATATATATATATATATATATATATATATATATACACACACAAGGAGATGAAGGCTCCGATCATCTGTAAATTCTCTTTCACCCTTGCATTGATCATCTGCAAACTCTCTCTCAGCGCACTTGCAAATCTAATACAACCATTTTTTTACCGAAATGAAACTCTCATTTCAAATGGTGAATGTCAAATCGCTCGTAAGCAAGCTGAAGAAAGATAAGACTCTCAATCTAGAGCTTCTTCACGCATGCCTAGGCCTAGAGAAATTCCAAAGAATCTTCGACCATTGGAGGAAACTGGGTTGTTGCCATTCTTGACGATCATGCCAGTCAAGAATCTACCCACCCATGTTGCGGAGTTCTACCACAATGCAACCGTCTCCGACAACAACATCATCTCTACCGTTCAGAACAAAGTAATAATGGTGATGAAAGACACTATGATGACTACACTCCCCATCTCCGGTGAAGGCCAAGACGTGCTGGATCTGGAACTTCCGAGTAAATATGCACTTTGGAGCTTTTGGAAACATCCACACGTGCATCACAACGACTGCTCACACAAGTTGAAGGAAAGCCTACCTAGTGAGATCATCCAACTCCTGGATATCGTCGGTCACATCCTGCATGGAAACTTTGAGACGGTCTAGTTCTCCGAACTCAAAGCTCATCTAACGACTGCTCTATTCCTCGGTTGTAAAGCCGACTGGGCTTCCTTCATTCTTGCTCAACTGCGAGCAAATATCGACCGAGCATAATATGATCCGACAACTGGCTCTTTCCGAGAGAATGTTGGGTTTATGGGTCGCATAAGCCACATCATTCTGAGTCAATTTGATGAGGTCATTCCAACCGGAGAGCCAATCGGACGAAGGGATATGCTCCCGACCATCTACTGCCATCCGATCCCGAAGAGATCGTACCAACTAGGAACTTCCGACTTAAGTCGTGAAAAGAGACCGTTGGTAGCAACTGTCAGCTCTTCAGACGAAAGGCAGTTGCTGATAGAGAACGAGCCTCTCTCAAGACTGAGCGATCAGTCTACAATACCCGCCAGCTCACAACCTCTTACCTCAGTCCATCGAGACTTAGTCGAGGATGAGTTTGAGCAAGCTCTAGACCATCAGCTAAGGAGCTGTTTCGGTTTAATTGAGGGTAACAATCCCTCCTTATTCGAGCAATTGAGAAGGTACCTCCAGTATCATATCTGGAGATTTCAACTCGATGGGCCACCATGTTCCACCTCATCCACACTCGTGGATCCCTCTTCTGGATCAACGAAGGACAATGGAGTCAAAACTGGATGAACCATCCACTCTGCTCGCCGCCAACGCTCTCAGAAATAATGGATTCAATGATCAAACGAATCCAGTTCAGCGTACCAGCCGATGCTCCTCTTCCCGACAATGAGCCAACCAACTCCTCCTGCACCCCATTTCTTGAAGATCTACCAATCGCATCAACCGATGAAATCTTCACCAACCTGGCTTCCATGGACTTCAGAGAGCAAGATCTGTCTCTCACCACTGATCATGGTCAGTTTATGACGACTGAAGAAGCTTATGCATGGTTCTCCTCACCCATGCCCATTCCTTCAGTTCCCTCAGTCTGTGATGACAACTTGGCAACTGCATTCACTTTCTTGTCAAATCTATCAATGCCATCATACGATCCACACCAGTTTACCCTTTTGGATGATGCCAAAAAGGGGGAAGATGGAAAGTATGATGATGAAAATGATGAAAATTTAACTCTTTGGGAGCAGATCCAAAGAGAAGTACACCCTGAGGGGGAAGCTCAGCTTCAGGGGAAGCTTGGAGAACACATGGCGTTCAAGAAAAAGGAGAATCAAGCAGGAAGAGAAGAAGCAGCTAAGGAAGTGAAGTAGTAGTCCTATCTACTATCAAGAGCTGATATGATATGCTTTGATTTAATATATAATACATGCTTTAATACTTCAAATATCATGCTTATGCACGAAAGCATGCTCTGATAGTTCAAAATGAAAGCATGTTTAAAATGAAAGTATGCTCTAATACTTGAATTTATGCTCTAACTTGCTCTGATATCAAGCTTTGCCTATAAGCTTTGCTCTGATACCTGGATAATCATGCTCTAATAACTCAAAATGAAAGCATGTCTAAAATGAGAGTATGCTCTGATACTTGAATTTCAGCTCTAACTTGCTCTGATATCAAGCTTTGCCTATAAGCGAACTACAACACGTCTCTCAGACAAACATTTACAGTTTTTCCATCATCATTGACAAGGTTTTGACATCATCAAAAGGGGGAAAATTATTAGAAAAAACTATCAAGGAATCTCTAGATAAGGTTTTGATGAGATGTCAAAACTATTCCTGAAAAACTGACTAAGATTCAAGCTGTAGATCTGAGCTGTCCAATCCAGAGCCTCAAGAAAAAACTCAACTGAAGCTAGAGTCAACCAAACTGGAGTATGGTCAACCAGCTGGAAGGATACGTCAACCAGTCAGAACAAACTGACAGCTAAGTCAGCTGAGCTGAGAGAAAAGTCGACAAGACTGAAGAAACTGATAAGAGATCAGTTTAAACTGAAGACTGGAAGTATCCAGCTGATGGCCAAACTTAACTTCAGCCAAACTGAAGTAAACAGACGAATCAATCAAAGGCCAGAACTGAAGTCAGCCAGCTTGTAGGAGAAAACAAGCAAACATCTGACAAGGAAGCTTGAGAAAGATCAGTCAAACTGACAAGCTAGCCAACAACTTGTGATCAGTCAAGCTAACAAGAAAGCTTAAGAAAGAACAGTCAAACTGACAAGCTAGCCAACAGCTTGTGATCAGTCAAGCTGACAAGAAAGCTCAAGAAAAAACAGTCGAACTGACAAGCCATTCAATAACTTGAGATCAGTCGAACTGGAGGAAGAAGCTTAGAACTGTCAACTGGAGTAATAGCCGAACTAAGCAGACAAGCTCAGAACTGCCAACTGGAACTCAAACTTGTTAAACTGGAGCTCAGAACTGTCAGCCAGAGAGACCTGGAGTTAATGCTCAAATGAAGATCTTAGAATAAATGCTCCAACGGAGATCCTGAAATTAAATATCCAATAGAGATCGATTGGCAAAGTAACGGCTACTGGAATCAAATATCCAACAGAGATTGATTGGCAAAACAATGGCTACTTCAACCAAAAGCTCCAACGATCATAAAGACCATCTGACATTGATAAACCAACAGAGCCACTGATCAGTAGAACTCAACGGTCACAAAACCACTCCTCTATAAAAGATGAGTGAATCAAAGTGTTCACAGAGACTTTTCGCAACTTTCATTCTTGAAGCCTTCATTCAAGTTATCTCAAACAGAGCTTTCTTTCTCCCTCCCACATAGCTCAAGTTCAGCATTTGCTAAAATTGCGAGAGTCCAACTAAGAAGAAGAATCCACAGAATCAAAGCATTCAGCTAGCTGTTGATAATCCAGCCAGAGCAACCTTCTCAGTGCCAGCAATACACCGATCAACTACCCAGCTCAATTGAAGGAGCACATCAGTTGATAACCTGTAACGCCCTGGTCCCGAAAAGAATAATAATAAATGAAGGATGGGGGTGTCACTTAAAGAGAATAGGATTTGGAATAATTATTAGTTAGATAAAATAATTGTTAGAAAGAAGTGTAGGTTATATTCCTCAGAAATTTGGGCAGCATAACCTCTGTAACTAGAACAAGTCCCCGTTTTATAACGGCTTATAAGAGTATAATTAGAACGGCACAGAATCCAACAAAACCGTACATGGGTAGAACAAAGTGATAAACAGATACCAACAAGGAAAGATCCATTTATCTTAAGTATTAATAAAGTTAGTCCCATCCAGAGGACAAAAGAAGAATAGCAGATAAGACTAATTCATAAGTCGACTGGAAGTAAACAGATACCAACATGAAATCAGGTATGACCTTTTTAATAGGTCGAAGTCAAATAAAGGATAATTGGTATGACAAAAGGACGGGATTTCCTCCCATCACGACTTTATTTAATAAATAGACATCATATATATTAATAGCATATTAGACATGCTATTATCAAGTATCATATATCAAATGTCGAAGATTAAATACTAGATATCAGAGTATTCAGCAGAAACATAGCAGAAGCAAATAATATAACCAGATAGAGCAGCAATTAGGAAGCTCAGATAACCCCACTAACAGCACATCACCGGCCTCAACATCTCAACCTGAAAATATTTTGAAAAGAGTTGGGTGTGAGTACTAATGCACTCAGTGGGTAATTTTGAACTCAATTTGCAAATAAGAAATATCCAAAATAATACACAGCATATAGGAAGCAAAACACGAAAGCCCTTCCCATATCTGCAAATCTTTTTCTTCTTCTTTGGGATCCATTTTGCTCAGTCTGTCGTCTACTGCACTATATAGCATGCCGCTGGTAGGAAAAGAGAGGGGTTACCTCGCTAATCCGAGAAGAGTATACCAAGGGTTACCTAGCATTGACCCTGAGTGTGCTAGGGGTCACCTAGCAGTGACTCCTTATAGTGACATCCGGTCACAGTGTATGTGTGGGATTACCTCACAGTGACACCTTTAGTGATGATCATCACAGCTGCAAGGGTGTACAGTCCTGCCTATGTTCATCAATTACTTGCACTACAAAATCCAAGATTCTAGCACAAGCCTATCACAGCTAAGTTTAACATTATCTTATAACATTCTCATAAGACTTAGCAATTAAATCATAACTTAATCAAACTTATACATCTATTCCAAAAATATGCTCATATCCTATTCAAAATATTCCAATAATATTCTAACAAAATTTCAACACTATCTCAATACTATCTTATTCCATAGCATAACAATATTCTATAATTCCTCCTATAACAGTGACGTTAAACAGATAGAGCATAAAACATTTATTTGGATATTTCTAAGTTATCTATCATGTTTCTAAAGAGTTATTACTCTTAAATTGTATTTATTCTTTAAAAATAAACCCACCTCGCTGACGAGCAGGTGGCGACATAAAAACTTCGAAAACATCTTCTCTTCTAGCAGCTTCTGTGGGTCCTACAAGGGTCGATCTTCGACTCAGAACGACTACTATATGTTTCCGAAATTAAATAATCGAGATTTTTCAAAACTCGTCCAAAAATTACGAAATTTGACGGGCACATAGGAAATATTATTTCGAGCAACTTTCGTGAACAAAATTTTTCGATTTGAGGACCCGAAAGGGCCTGAATTTAACAAAAACAGTGGCAGATCGACACCTCTTTTTATGCACGTTTTCCGGCGATTTCACCGGTTTTCGGCTGTCGGACGGGAACGAGTTCAACATACGAAATATAGTACATACTTGAATACACGACATATTAAAATTTGGGCTAAAAAGGATGAGAAATGGACCGATACGACGATGACGAAAATAGGCGACTGTGGGGGTGGTTTCTCGGCTGTGGCAGCAGCTGTGGATGTTCGGAGCGCCGGCAAGGCGGCGGGAAGATGGCAGCAGGTCGGTGGTGGTGGCAGCTCCAGCCTTCTCTCTTTCGGATCTCTCTCTCGCACTCTCTACTCTCTCTCGCCTTCTCACTCTTTCTCCCTTCCTTTCTCTTTCTTTCTCTCTACGTTAACTCTCTCTCTCTCTCTCTCTCTCTCTCTCTCTCTCTCTACTCTTTATCTCTCTCTATATCATATGAATGGAAATGGGTTCTTCTAATCAACCGAGGGGGGGTTGGGTTATATAGAGATATTTAGTTAGGATATTTTTAATATAATATTGATAAAATACTTTTTGGACTCGATTAAAAATTGCTTTATTTCACCGGGAGTTCACTTTATTTCGTATCGAAAATCTAAAAATATCGAGAGGTTCATTGAGTTATTTCCTATTGAGTCAATTCAAAATGGTATGCTAAAAATGTTATTTGTTAAACGAACGAGAGAAGGTTCCTTTTTAAATTAACTAGAAATCACCATTTATTTTACCAAAAATATTATTAGGAGTTCATTTGATCTTTGATTAAAAATATGAAAACATCGGCGAGTTTCTTGGTTCGTTTCCTATTGAAAAACTCTGACAAGTCAAGTCTCGAGACATCACAAATATTCCCGATTAAATTTAAAATTACTATTCACGTTCTCTTTGACTATTGGGACTTTGGTTGACCTCGAATTAAAATTTTAAAAGTACCATTGAAATTCTCGAGTCATTCTTTTTTCTCGAAAATCATTATTGACCACGTGTCAAAAATATTTAAATGATTTTCTAATTAAATAACACCTAAAGTTGCGTCTTTTATACATTTTACTTTATCTTAGCTCCAATAAAGTTCTATAGTCTTCAAAATAAATTTAGAAAACTTTTAACTATAGTCCGAAAATACGGGGTGTTACATAACCCCTGTTCAAGACTAACCTCTTGAAGATCGAAAGAGATCTAAAACCTTGTAAAGACGTCAATAGCACCTACCTTCCTAGCGAGCAGTTAGGGACTGCAAGTGCGAGCCGTCGACCCGCTGAGGTAGCGAGCAGTTACCAGGTTCAGCCAACTGTCCTTTATTGTGTAATTTGTAAAGAAACTCAAGTTATATAGTGGAGTTGCCCTTCTGCGGAAGGAAGAGAGGACGTAGAAGTTTTATACTTCGAACCTCTATAAATCATCTGTGTGCTGTACTGCTTTGCTTACTCGCATATCTTTGAACTGTACACAAGCTCACACAATCTGCACCCAAGCTGTCTAAAAAGTGCTCAATCGAATTGTGCATAGATAAGTTACTAAGCGAGTCAAGGGCCCTTATCATTCCGCATTTGAAGTAAAAGTTTTTAGTCAGTTTATCACCCCCCCTCTAAACTGACATCGACTCGCCTGGGACCAACAATATGATTGGTCCACTTGGTCTATGCTACCCTTGCGGGTAGTACCCAAGTGTCACAATACATCTATTATGACACTTTCATGTGTCACATCAAACCTTTTGTGATCTATTGTGACACATAAAAGTGTCACAATAGATATATTGTGACACTTGGGTACTACCCGCAAGAGTAGCATAGACAAGCCCCTGATTGGTCATATAATCGTGCTTATATAGATGCTTTTTATACAACATCCTTTATTGGGGGAATAAGAGAATTGGCCCAATTAATGCATTTTTTTGATAGACGAATAATTGATGGAATTACGAATGGGGTTGGTGTCATGAGTTTCTTTTTAGGAGAAGGTATCAAATATATGAGGGGGGGGGGGGGGGGCGTATTTCTTCTTATTTTCTCTTCTATTTTTCTTGTGTATCTATTTTTTTATTAGTTTATTTTCAGTTTTTGAATCATTTATTTTGAATCTTGAATTGTCCTGATTCTCGTTGATATTCATTAGATAAGATTCTTCATAAACGGATCTATTTTTAGAGTCTGTCTCTGTAAATCGAAAGAGGAATTCATTTTTCTTTCCATTCACTCGGATTTCTTCTGTTTCATCAATTTTGTTCGGATCCACCTTTTCTTCCGAAAAAATATATATGTTCCATTAATATACGTGTACATATAAAGAAATCTCCAAGTGGAAAGGCATAGTGACTAAGCATCCATAATTGATAATGTTTAGTTAAATATTTCTTTTGGAATAATTCAAATGGTTGCACACTTCTTTCGATTAAATGGTTGGAAATGGGCTTTAATTGGTCCAAATAAATAAATGGTTTAGTTAATAAAAATTTTGGGTTCAAATTATTAGATGATATAAATTTTGTTATAAGATTAAGTTTGATTTAGATAATCTTGACATTAAAATGATCTCATTAATTTCTATTTTTATAATATAATTAAATTTTAATTTTAATTTAGATGCTCAACTAAGGTCGAGACATTACTTGACCTTACGCCATGTCTAAACCTCCTAATTAAACTAGCTTAAATAATTTGCATTCTAATTTCATGAAATTTTTAGCTATAAAATAAATTTAAATATTATATTTTTCGGGGTGCTACAATTTTTATGTCAGTTTTAGTATAAAATGAATTGGATACAACTGCATGCATGCCTCTAGCTAGCTATCATTATTTTAACTAATCTTCTCCGTAAATTAATTTTGAACTCACATGCAAGTAACAACAGAGTGTAGAGCAAGAATCCAAGAAATGTGAGTGAAAGAATCTTCTTGACAGAATCATGGATAACAACGTTTGAACATCCAAAAGTTAAAAATTGTCCTATATATCTTAGGTTTAATATTAAAGAAACAAAACTTAATTTTACTAGCTAGCTAGCTGTCCAGAAAAGATAAAGAATTAAGGTAAATATATGTCAAATTATGTTTTAGACCTCCTTTATTTTATCTTATCTTATAAGAGACTAGCTAATTAATACGCATGAAATGTTAATCAATATACTATTATATAGTATATTGGATCGTCAACATAAAAAATTTACATGGAACAAAGTAAAACATGGCGATCAAATGTAGTATAAAATTGTAAAGCAAGAATCCAACTGTCAAATTATGCAATATTGCTTTTAGACCATTTCAACCCTAGAAAAAAACAAATATGTCCTTTCTGAAATAAATTATAATGCCCTTTCGATAATTTCATTTAAGAGAAACAAATCTCGTTGAATTTACACGCTCCATTGTATTATATTGTTGGAGTTGAAAGATTCTTAATTTGTATCCAATCCTCGAATCAACTGATTTGTAATAAAACCTACAACAGTGGATCGTCACGAGTAGGTCAATCAATTAATTAATGATTTTGATGAAATAATATAATATTTTTTTTTCTACCCAAGTTGTTGATAAATTATAAAATATTCCCATGGAGAAAGCAACTATATTTGTTGTAGTAATGAAATATAATGTGTGCATGGAATTTTTTTTGCATGATGCTTCTCCAATCCTTCTCCAGAAAACGACAGAATTACTTGTGCAACTGCTTCATGACTGGAATGAAACAAATACTAGTTACGAAAATTAAATATTTCTTTCACTACTACTACGTTTTTCCTCTCCTCTCCTCAACTCAACTGTACAGATCTTCATCAATGTTCACAATTTTTGGATTGATGACACCTACCTACAAGAAGGTGCACTGAATTAACCAGAGAGAGAGAGGGAGATGGGAAACACTGTGGATGGATATCAATCTTTGTTAGCCTGCTTAAAATCAAGAATCTAATTATGAATGTGCGCGCATTTCAGAATTCAGACGGTAATTATATGGATTTTGCTGAGCATATTACAAATTTACATATATATCATTTATTTACTTTACTGATTTAGAAAAGTGAACAATAGTATTATAAATTGATAAAATAAAAATAAGTATGTATATATATATATATATTGACAAGAAAAAAAAAAGTGAATAATTAATTAACCTGGAATATAGTTAAGGTGGCGAAAAGCATACAAGAGTGATATTGATTCGGCTCATCGCCAAAATTAAAGTGGTGAATTAGAATGAATGAAGCCACAATGAATAATCTGGTGTTGAACCGAAGCAATATCACGCCATGTCTGCTTCTCACGATATAGCTAGCTAGCTCCATCTCCTCTCATCAGATTAATTTTCAACTGTGTAATTGATTTAATTGTGGAATTGCCAGAGCCCTCATTCTCATTATATAGTGAGAAGCTTAGGGTTCGATTATTTTAAGGTTATAATAAATCTTTGGTTGGTTCCTCCAAACAAGGATCCTAGGAAATGCCCATAATTTACTTTTAATCCTTGCAATATTGACAAATTATTAATAATATTATCATCATGATTATATATGCAAGATCTAAGAATCCACAATCAATACTATACATGGTCCTACCTAAAATATATAGATTAATTAATGGGCAAGTGGGAATTCAATTGGAAATCATCGCACGTGAAAATTGTACGGCGTTTTTAAAAAATAAATACTAAATTGTACGGCGTTTTCATATTATAATTCATAAATTAATATTCCTTGTGGTATTTCCAGGCTTCCAGCATATTTTGTGGTGATAACGGCATGGAGCTCAACTTATTAGATATATACAATAATTTTTACTCTACTGTTGTATCATGTGAGGATAAGCAAAACACTAAAAAAAAACAATAATGGAGATTCTCTATTTTTTAGTTAAGAAAACTTGTAGCCCTTAGCAAGCTCATCTTAAATATTTACATACCCTACCCTGTGCTAATTAAAAAAATTGGACTTCTATTATTGAAAAAAAATATTTAATTATAATTTTAGTAATAAATTTTTGAATATTAGCATATTACAATTACATTTTGACATAAAAAAATAAAAAAAAAACTTTATTAATAATATTCAAATACAATCTCAAACTAATATAAACAAAGAGAGAATATTATCTTGACTATCTTTTAAAACGGAGAGAAAGATAGGGTTTATATATATATATATATATATATATATATATATATATATATATATTTTAAATATACACGGACTTAAAAAAAAGGTCCCTATAAATGGAGAGATGGAGAGACCGTGTGCTGGTGTTCACTTTGAGCATCCTTTTAGCCGGGCCTAACTATTCTCTCTTTTTTATACAAAAATGCCCATCATTTACTGTAGAGAGCCTCTATACTCAATTGTTATACATGCATAACTAGAAAATTAACCTGATATCTAATATAGATATTGAGTATTTAAGTAGAAAAGTGTCCCGGTGGAGATGGCCTAGTGGTGGAGTGAGGTTGCTCGAAGGTCAAAGATCACGAATACCACAGGTCGGTTTCGTATCTTTTAACTTTTATCATGGTGCGTCCCTTCCTACAATATGACAGCATCTTTAAAAATAAAACATAAAAATTAAAGCATGATAGATGTATATAAAAAAAAAATAAAAAAAAATAGAACAAGATCAAAGTAGAAATCTGCATTTGGAGAAAAGGAGAGAAGTTATTCTTCCACTGACCAACACCATTTAAGGAAAAGGTTGCAGAAAAGTATAAACTAGTGGATGAAAATGTAGATTTGCGAATTGATTAGTCATAATTAATTCAGTGGATGTCACTGTCATGTGCTCAAAATGTTTCTCTTCATACAATTAATCCATATTATAATATGTAGGTGAGATTATTTAGATTTAGTCAAATACAAATAACAATAATGTAACTAAACAAAACATATAGGGGAAATCTAGGCACCTTCTTTGACAGATAATTCGAATCTTTTTCCCTCAAAAGAAAAGGTTCAAGATTTTTTTTGGATAATTGACAAATTACACCACCGAATTATAATGTATTACACAATGTACCCCATGAATTGTATATTTTACATTTGGGACTTGCCTGAGCAGTGTAGAACTCCTGTAAACTGTAAATGACTATTATGGGAGCAATTTTAAATTTTTTGATATTTGAAATGTATTTTCATGTTGCAATTTTTATTTAAGTGACAATGTTTATTGGCATATTTTTCATTATAGCACTATATTGCTCACATATGTCTATTTTTTATTTTTTTTATTTACTTCCATCTTATTTTGTTGGAAGTTTTCATCGGGACAAGCCCCAACAATACCTTGACAATTTACTAGGATTAATTCATTTATGAACAAGATAAAGAGTTTGACTCTTTTACACGTGTTTGTGCAATAATTTTGATCGCCACCAAACAAATTAGTGCTTGAGGTGAGACCTATATAAGTTTAAAAAACTATAACCTATCACCATTAATTCAATATTGTATTTCATTTAATTTAAAACCGACCTCCGGCAAAGTGGCCATCATCTGTTTTATGTGAATATATTAATATTCTGCAACTAATTCATTGATGATCACGAATTAGGCAAACAAAGAATACATGAAAAGATCAGCCGCCGGTTCACTGTGGATGGGATTATTATTGCTCACTTTCTTCTGTCGATAATGGTGAAAGCAACCCTATGCTATTTTATAATGAAATATACTAGAACCCTTTGATTTTATTATGCCATGAAAAATTAGCTACTTAATTGTAATTTCAAGGCATATTATATGCAATATTTGGTCGATGGGGCACACTCCTGTAGGACAGTCTAACGGGTCGCTTCTGTTAGACGGATCCTAATCTGATCCGGATCAAATTTAAATATAAAACAATAAAGAAAAAAGCTAAAAATAATAGCGCTTCTCTCTCCCTCTCCTTCTGTACAGCGCCGCTCTCCAAATCCTTCTACAGCTTCACCGTTCGCGACTCCATATCGGAAAGAGCTCTGAAAGATCCGAGTCCTCATCCAGCAGAGAGAAACGCACAATTTTAGAGAGAGAAACACAATTGTAACTGAGCAACATATAAATCCTTTCTCTCCGGCTTGAGAGAGAAACCCAGAAAGAGCGAGTCCGGATCAATTCGGATGAGATTCAAGAAAGCGAGAGAATTGATGAATCTCGACGACGATGAAGCTGTAAGCGAGAGGGTTACTGATGCAATAAGCCAATAAGTGTTCGGTGGGTTACTAATTTCTGAGACTCAGACACACAGTCATATAATATATATAGTGCATTAAATGTTTTGTGCTTTCATGCATAATTTTCCCCAACGCATATTTATATTAGAGTTTTTCAAGTCATTCTACATAAATTTAATTACTCAAATTGAAATTAACTTTTTTGTTGAGACAACAAGGATGAAAGTTGGAATATCCGACTATACTAGATATTTTGATTAAAAAACAAAACATAACAAAATTTTGAAAAATAGAATATTATAAATTTTCCAATTTTAGCTGGAAGAAGATGTAGCTGTGTGTTTGATTATGTTGTCAAGAGATGTGTGGAGAAATGTTTCGAACTGATGAATGGAATGAAGAAATGTGGGATTAGGGCAAATGGGTTTGTGTACAATGTTTTGATCGGTGGGTTGTCTAAGGAGAGGAGAGTGAGGATGCCCAGAAGCTGTTCGATGAAATGTCGAACAGAAATGTAGCTCTAAATAGAGTGATGTACAATAGTCTAATTGATGGGTGTTGAAGATTTTTAGTGATACTTTTATTTGTAATTAGTGTTACTTTCTTTTGTAATTAGTGATACTTTATTTGGTAATCAATAATATTTTTCTCTATGATAATGAAATAATTTTTTTTACTCAAGAATGAGTTTTTATTGTATTCATAGACCCGATTCTCAATTTAAGATTGTGTTTTAAACTGACTCTTTTCTTTTTAATTAGTGATACTTTTTTTATAATTAGTGATACTTTCTTTTGTAATTAGTGATACTTTTTTCCATAGTAATGAGACTCTGATGATACTTCATCCATAAATAATGATACTCGCATGTGAGTTAATGATAGTTCATCCATAAATAATAATACTCACATGTGAGTTAATGATACTTCACCCATAAATAATGATACTTGAGTTAATGATATTGTACTCATAGTTAATGACATTAATCTATTATGAATTTGATAATTAATGTATAATCATCAATAATATCATATTATACTCCACTTCCGAGTTAATGATACTTCATCCATAATTAATGATACTTCACAGACAATTAATGATACTCACTAGATATATATCTAATGATACTTCAATTAATAGTTAATGATATTTTGCCAAATTTATATCTAATATCTAAGAATACTTCACTTCATAGTTAATGTATTTCGTCAAATTTATATCTAATGATACTTCGCTTCATAGTTAATGATACTTCACTTCACTGTTAGTGATACTTCACACATAGTGATACTTTACTTTATACCTAGTGATACTTTACTTATATCTAGTGATACTTCAGTAGCTACGTGTGGGAGCGCGAGTAAGACACGGGCCTGCGCGCGAAATTGGGCTTGGGGGTGGATTTTGAGCGGGTTTAGAATGGGTTTGGGTTTTATTTGACCCGTCTAACGTAAGCGACCCATTAGACGGTCTCATACAAGTTTTTATCTTGGTCGATATATCGGGTACTTTGCTAAGGTTTTTATGCATATACAAATTAGTTTATGAGTGGGTCTATCATATGTGTCTGACCCATCAGGCACGTCCAATAAATATTTTTGGTGCAAAATAAATAAAGGGTCCTTTCTCAGGCGCATGAATGTAACACGCACCTGTCGCAATGTATGAGGTGCACGCGTTGATACATTTTTTTTAAGTTTTTTATTATTTTTAAATTTTCAATTTTTTTTTATTTTCAATATTTTTCTTTAGTTTTCCCTAAAATTATATATCATTAAATAGAATTAGCGAACCCTAAAATAAAAATAAAAAAAAGTTTAAAATTAATGAACTCTAGAATTAAAGTGATTCAATTTGATTTTTTTGAAATCCAGCGACTCACACAATAATGCACTCACCCGACGCTAATGCGTGGGTTCGTGCATTACACTCGATAATTAATTTTCGAAACAAATATAAACCCTTATTGGAAATATGAAACTATAATTTTAAAATAAATATATACTCCAAAATGGAATTAGTGGATCATAAAATTAAAGTGAACTAATTTAATTTATTTTTTTAAATCCAATGACTCACACAATGCACTCTTCTGACGCTAACGTGTGGGTTCGTGTATTGCGCTCGACAATTAATTTTTGAAACAAATATAAATACTAATCGAGAATAATAAACCCTAATTGAAAATAATAAACCCCGATTTTAAAATAAATATATACCATGAAATGGAATTAGTGAACACTGACATTAAATTGAATTAATTTAAACCCTAATTGGGAATAAGAAACCCCGATTCACATATATATAATCATAATTCGGATGTTAGAAATTCATATAATTGAAGTAAAATGGTGATATTTTTAAGGCTACCACTGATACTTTTTAATTGAATGAGGATACGATTTTCTGACGTATTTTTTTTTCTGGATTCAAGACGGGCTGGTCGACCCGACCCAACCCGCACACGCCTACCCGTTTAATGAATGTGTGAGTTTGTTTTGTGTAACGCCCCAGTCCCACTAGGACCAAAACGTCACCAAAAGACGTATGTACATGCTTACGTAATAAATAATTTTAAAAAAATAATAATTTGACTTTATAAATAATTTGTAAATGGGCAGCACCTCAACTTAAAAATGTTCAAACCACACACTTAGGCGTTCTCAAAGTCAACTTTCAACAAGGTTTTTCGAAATCACTAACCCACACATAACCAAACTATGACCTGTCAATAAACAATATACATAACCAATCAGGCCACACATTCAAAAACACCACGGCCAACCCTTATATACATTCAAAATATTTGTATATACAATTAAAAATTGACCATTAGGGTCAACAACTTTCAAACTTAAAAGGTTTGCAGAGTACCAACGGAAACATTTAATATTTAACATATAAACATAAGTTTAAAGATGGTTTTAAGCAAAAATCACATGAGGGTCCATCATCAAAACCCAAACCAGCAACACGTCATCAACCAGCTCGATCTCCAAGACCTGAAAACATTTGAAAATATTTGGGTTGAGTTCCAGAAAACACTCAGTGGGCATTAACATTCGTCCAAGACAAACTTTCATGCTTTAAAACTGTTATACTGCATAAATCATGGAAAATAACCATGAACATCCTTTATAACAAAGTTTACTCTTCTTCATTGGATGAGAGACCCTATGTGATCACATGAATACTTTACGGTTACTTATCTAGACATTTAGTCACAAAGTAAACCGTCTATGCTTGTAAGTCGGAATTACTCTGTGCATGAAGTCTCATAACATCCAATTATTACGTAAACAATGCTATTAAAATATTTAACATGCTTTTCATGGACGAATTTAAAACATAGTTGTGAGTTATAGAAAAACCCACCTGGATGATCTCAATAAACAGTGTAATTTATGCGTGAGATGCTACTATGCTTTCGGCTCGTCTCGACCTATAAAATAGGAAATCTAACTTAGAATCCTAATGTAGGCCAATATAATAATAGCCTAGGTCTTAAATAGTTTAAATAATAATTTCGTATGCCATGGGATCATTTGGAATTGAAATTGAGTCAAATGGATGAATAATACGCATTTGACGGACTGAGTCAAGTTAGAATGAGAATTTATCAGACTTCGTAGATCAAATTGAATGGATAAATGAATTGGACTAAATTCCACCACGAAGAAGCTTGTTTTAACATTATGAGCAAACTATAAACTTTAGAATTTCTTTTTAGGAAAATAATATAACATTTGGAAATTATAGGGCTAAATAATATTTTCTAAAAATGCTAATTTAATTGCCAAGTACTAAATTAGAACCGGAAGAATATAAATTTGAGAATTGAATTCATTTAATATTTTACTGGCAAATTTAAAAATTAATAAATCAATCAACATCGGATTAACAGTTTAGAAACGATAGAGAAGTTAATAACTACGAAAAAATTTTAAGATTTGAACAATTAGATTGAAATTGAAAGAAAGCTTCAGTCTCAAGAAATTCACCTAGTTTCCTTTGTTCATCTTCTAACTTTTCCTTCGTCTTCGTTTCTTTTTACCCCTTTTTTCTTTTTTTTTTTTATTTTGCTTTTTGATTGTTTTTTTTATCAAAGCCGAAGCCCCTATTATATGCATATATATATATATATATGAAACACATACATATACGTGTACTGTATGTACACTAAGCAAAACCAACTCTTTCCAAATGGCACCAATTGTTTGGTGGACAACAACTTCTTATCCAAACTAGTTAATTTGTTTTATTTATTTATTTATTTATTATTATTCTTTTTTTTATACTTAAGAAATCTCCAATATATATATATACACACACACACACACACTACTTATTAGCACACGTAGGTGCTATTAAATTTAAACATTCCAATCCCAATTCCAAATGGTCATAGTTGATTGGTAGATGATGATGATTATCTAAATTAAAAAATATATACATTATTTAATTTATCCTCTAAATGACATGGCCCAATAATAACATTTATTAAGGTATTGTTGAATGTGAGTTTGAGTAAATGGATGCAAATTGAGCCTTAATTGGGCCGAAAGTGGATTGGATAATTGGGCTTGAATATATAAAATTGGGCTTGGTAGAATAAATTGATTTCAAAGTGTTTAATAAAATAAATTATATTGGAAAGTCAAATGAAGTCCGAATTGGATGTTCTTAGTACACAAAATGATCCCATTAATATCTATTTTTATAATATGAATTCTATTATTAATTTAAAAACTCAACTACGGTTGAGACTTTTCTTAATTTTATTGCATCTCTAAACCCGTAATTATCTAGTCAAAATAAGTTGGGTTCTAATTTCATAAAATTTCTAACTATAAAATAATACTATATTTTTCTGGGTTGTTACATCCTCCCCTCCTTAAAAAAAACTTTCGTCCCCGAAATTGAATATAATTGCTATGACGAGGGTTGGATACTTTGCCAAGATCTGATCCTCAAGTTCCCATGTAGCTTCCTCTTGTCCGTGTCTGCTCCATTGAACTTTCACAATCATTAGCTCTTTATTCCGCAGCTTTTGGACTTTTCTATCGAGAATAGCTATAGGAAACTCGTCGTATGTCAGATCTAGATTTACTTCTATTTCTTCTTGATTTATGACGTGGCTTGGATCGAAAATATATTTTCGAAGCATTGAAACATAGAAAACATCATAAATTCCTTCTAACTTTGGTGGTAATGCCAACTTGTAGACAACTTCTCCGATTCGTTCGAGAATTTCATACGGTCTAATATATCTAGGCCGTAACTTTCCTTTCTTTCCGAATCGCACAATGCCTCTTGTAGGAGATATTTTCAAGAATACTTTATCTCCCACCTGAAATTGTAAATCTTTCCTTCTTTTATCTGTATACATTTTCTGTCGATCTTGGGCCTCTTTCATTCTTTGTCTTACTTTTTCAATAACCTCAACAGTTTTCTGTATAATTTCTGGGCCCAAAATTTTTCTTTCACCAACTTCATCCCAGTAAAGTGGTGATCTGTATTTTCGACCATATAGAGCCTCATAAGGCGCCATTCCAATGGTCGCTTGGAAACTGTTGTTGTAAGCAAATTCAACTAAAGGCAAATATTCCTCCCAACTTCCTCCTTGATCCATGACTACAGCCTTCAGTATATCTTCTAGGGTCTGAATTGTTCTTTCAGACTGTCCATCGGTCTGTGGGTGAAAAGCTGTACTGGAATTCAATTTTATGCCCATTACATTTTGTAAGCTTTGCCAAAATTTAGACATGAACCGCGTATCATGTTCTGATGTCACTGACATAGGTGCACCATGAAGTCTTACAATTTTTCTTACATAAATTTGTGCTAGTTTATCCAATCCTAAAGCCATCTTGACCGGTAAGAATTGTGCCGACTGGGTCAAACGATCAACGATGATCCATATGGAATGATTTCTACGCAATATCTTTGGTAGACCAACCATAAAGTCCATTGTGAAATGCTCCCACTTCCATTCAGAAATTTCAAGTGGTTTTAGCAATCCAGATGGCCTTTGATGTTCTGCCTTGACTAGTTGACAAGTCATGCATCTTTCAATATAATCTGCAATGTCTCTCTTCATGTTTTGCCACCAGAAGGTTATTCTCAAATCTTTATACATTTTAGTACTCCCTGGATGAGCAGTGTAAGATGTGCAATGAGTTTCATCTAAAATTTCTCTTATCAATTCTTCATTTCATAGCTCATGAATTCTATTCCCGTACATCAATGCATCATCATCTGCAACTATAAATTCTCATGGAGCTCTTTGACCTATTCTTCCTTTTATCTTCTCAAGATAGACATCCTTTTGTTGAGCTTCAATAATTCAGCCTCTCAAGTTAGGCTTCATTATCATCATTGTTATATGCGCACTTATGCTATTTGGTGGAGATTGAAGAAAGAGAGTGGACCGTGCCGCAAAAAAACTGGTACAATGTTAACTTTAAAACTCTCAATGCTATATTCTTTGCAGTTGATCTTGAAACACCAGTCTAATCTCAACTTGTGAGACTGGTAATACTATATGAGATATTCTGGAAACTACCTTTGAAGGGACTAGTTCAGTAAGCTTGTCAAGGCTTCAAAACCTTACTTCTAAGTTTGAAACCCTTAGAATGGAGGATACTAAGTCCATAGATGAGTTTAATGCCAGACTGAGAAGCATATCCAATGAGAGTTTTGCTCTTGGTGAGCCTATCAACAATGGAAGCTTGTAAGAAAGGTTCTCAGATCTCTTCCAAAGAAGTTTACATACAAAGTTGTTGCAATTGAAGAAGCCAAGGATATCAAGAGTATGAGGCTTGATGAACTGATGGGGTCATTAAAAACATTCGAGATGAACTTAGAAGATGAAGACAACACCTTAAGGAAGAGTGGTATTGCTCTTAAAACTGAAGTCTCAAAAGATATACCTGAACATGTACAGAAATAAAAACTGTACTTAATTCAGATTCAATGAATAATATGGTCCTCATGATCACTAAGAACTTCAGTCGTATGTTAAAAAGAGTCAATAAGTAGTCTTCTAGAAGGGCCAACAATAGAAGACAACCACCTGGTAATTCTCAGCAAAATAGAAACTTAAGCAATGAGCAGAAAGAGTTTCAAACTTTAAATTTCAGAAGAGGAATTCAGTGCAGAGAATGTGATGGATTTGGGCACATTCAAGCTGAGTGTGCAAACACACTGAAGAGAAATGAAAAGAATTATAATGCTTCTCTCAGTGACAATGACTCTGACGAAGGCAGCAGTGATTCAGATGAAGAAATTATTGCCTTTACAGCAAAAATCTCAGAATTCAAGGATTTTTTTAACAATGCAGAAGATGATAAGGCAGACAATGAAGACTTCAGCCAAGAAAAACTTGTCAAAACATACAAAGAGATGTATGAAGGATGGCTGGAAGTAGTGGAGATGAACAAGACTCTTCAATCTCATAACAAGGATCTTCTTAATGAGAAAGAGAAGCTGATCAAATCTGATGTTGAACAGAAGAATACTATTCAGCAGCAAAAGAAGGAGATTGATGAATTGTCTGCAGGGCTCAAATCCATCAAAAAGAATGTCAACATGCTAAACAATGGTACAAAGAATCTTGATAAGATTCTCACAACTCAAGAACATTCAGGAAAGAGTCATCCAGGTCTTGGATATAGTGGTGGACAGTCCAAGACAGTGTTTGTTAAAGAAAGTATAAGCAAACCAATTCATGTACAAGAGAATGTTCGGCATATCCGAAAGAACATTACTCACAAGAAGATGAATGCTTATAATAGTAACAAACAGAGAATCATCTGCCATTATTATGAAAAGAAAGGTCACATTCGACCACATTGTGAGAAGTACCTTTATAATCTCAAAAGAATGAGAAGGAGATATGTGGCTCAACATTCCAGCAACAAGAACAGAAAGCCAGTCATTTAACAAAATCCTACACAAAAGAAACAATGGGTTGTCGAGCAAACCAACCACAAAATCCATAGCAATATGCTCTCCATGGTGAGACGCTGGGTTGAATGTGGCACTTGTCTAAGAGTTCATGTAGCTGAGTTTTTAACTCCTCTAATTCATTTGGTGCCATGCGATATGGCACTCCCGACACTTGAGCAACTCCCGAAAACACATTTATCGTGAATTCATCTTGTCTATCTAGAGGTAACCCAAGTAAGTTCTCTGAAAACACGTCTTTAAAATCTCGCACCACAGGTACATAATCAATTGCCACCTCCTCTGACTTGTTCATTATCAAACTTACTAAGAACGATTCACATCCTTTTCTTCTAAGCATCTTCATTGCTTTAATTGTGAAAGTAACTCTTATTCTTGTTATCATCCCACTTTCTTTTCCCCTTCGGCTCATCAACCTTGTTCTCATTCTTGCGAAGTGAGGATTCTACATCTTGAGCTCGTTCAAGGGATTCAGCATAAATGGCCATGCCACGCCCCGTTATGATACTGCTAATCTTAGTTCGTAAGCCTTCTGTGAGCTTTTTTTTTCATCAGTGTCTGTCAGGTGTAGAGCATACATAGAGAGTTGGTTGAACTTCCATTCATAATCATTCACGGTCATGATTCCCTGAGTTAAATATAAGAACTCAGTTTCTTTTTGATCCCGATAGCACATGGGAATAAATTTGTGCATAGTCACTTGCTTAAAGTTCTCCCAAGTCATATTCGCAAATTGTTCAGGCGTCATTGACCTTTTATGTGTTTCCCACCAATGATCGGCATCACTAGTGAGCTGGAAGATTGTACATGCGATGCGCTGAGAGTCAGTATACACCATGTATGCCAATGTGCGTTCCATCATTCATAGACATCCTTCAGTTTCAGTCAGTTCACCCTGACCGTTAAAGGTCGGAGGTCATACGTTCAAAACTGAGCAATGACATGTGTCGTATTTTTTTATGGTGGATTTTGTGCTGATTATCTTGACATCTTGGTGGCATCTTATATATGTACTTCATATCATAAATTATATGATCATCAAATACACTTACAAGATTCTAAGGCAACGATACAGTGCACTTAGATTCGTATAGATCATAAAATTCCAGTGAGCTAAAGAAGCTCTAAGGTCATACCATATGCTTATGTTCAATGTATCTATGTTCAAATCCAGCTAAGTTCTGATCTCAAACTAGCTCATATGACGTTTATGCATCAAATAGATTTGACATGAATACACTGGTAAACATGCTTTGTAAAACATAACTTTCACAATGCTATATAAATCATACTTTTCACCATACTTTAAATCACATATTGAGATCACTTGCATTTGTATATCATGCCTGCAATTATATACATATACTTTTCATAAGAGCACTAAAGAAATTTAAAACATGAACTTTAGTACCTTCCCGGGGTAAGCTTGGTGAGACGATAGCTGCTGGGTTATAGGTAACCATTTCAATAAAATAATACTCAAAACATTTCAATTTTGAAAACATAACAGGCCAACAATCACGTAGACCTGCTCTGATACCACCTGTAACGCCCCAGTCCCACTAGGACCAAAACGTCACCAAAAGACGTATGTACATGCTTACGTAATAAATAATTTAAAAAAATAATAATAATTTAACTTTATAAATAATTTGTAAATGGGCAGCACCTCAACTTAAAAATGTTCAAACCACGCACTTAGGCGTTCTCAAAGTCAACTTTCAACAAGGTTTTTCAAAATCACTAACCCACACATAACCAAACTATGACCTGTCAATAAACAATATACATAACCAATCAGGCCACACATTCAAAAACACCACGGCCAACCCTTATATACATTCAAAATATTTGTATATACAATCAAAAATTGACCATTAGGGTCAACAACTTTCAAACTTAAAAGGTTTGCAGAGTACCAACGGAAACATTTAATATTTAACATATAAACATAAGTTTAAAGATGGTTTTAAGCAAAAACCACATAAGGGTCCATCATCAAAACCCAAACCAGCAACACGTCATCAACCAGCTCGATCTCCAAGACCTGAAAACATTTGAAAATATTTGGGTTGAGTTCCAGAAAACACTCAGTGGGCATTAACATTCGTCCAAGACAAACTTTCATGCTTTAAAACTGTTATACTGCATAAATCATGGAAAATAACCATGAACATCCTTTATAACAAAGTTTACTCTTCTTCATTGGATGAGAGACCCTATGTGATCACATGAATACTTTACGGTTACTTATCTAGACATTTAGTCACAAAGTAAACCGTCTATGCTTGTAAGTCGGAATTCCTCTGTGCATGAAGTCTCATAACATCCAATTATTACGTAAACAATGCTATTAAAATATTTAACATGCTTTTCATGGACGAATTTAAAACATAGTTGTGAGTTATAGAAAAAACCACCTGGATGATCTCAATAAACAGTGTAATTTATGCGTGAGATGCTACTATGCTTTCGGCTCGTCTCGACCTATAAAATAGGAAATCTAACTTAGAATCCTAATGTAGGCCAATATAATAATAGCCTAGGTCTTAAATAGTTTAAATAATAATTTCGTATGCCATGGGATCATTTGGAATTGAAATTGAGTCAAATGGATGAATAATACGCATTTGACGGACTGAGTCAAGTTAGAATGAGAATTTATCAGACTTCGTAGATCAAATTGAATGGATAAATGAATTGGACTAAATTCCACCACGAAGAAGCTTGTTTTAACATTATGAGCAAACTATAAACTTTAGAATTTCTTTTTAGGAAAATAATATAACATTTGGAAATTATAGGGCTAAATAACATTTTCTAAAAATGCTAATTTAATTGCCAAGTACTAAATTAGAACCGGAAGAATATAAATTTGAGAATTGAATTCATTTAATATTTTACTGGCAAATTTAAAAATTAATAAATCAATCAACATTGGATTAACAGTTTAGAAACGATAGAGAAGTTAATAACTACGAAAAAATTTTAAGATTTGAACAATCAGATTGAAATTGAAAGAAAGCTTCAGTCTCAAGAAATTCACCTAGTTTCCTTTGTTCTTCTTCTAACTTTTCCTTCGTCTTCGTTTCTTTTTACCCCTTTTTTCTTTTTTTTTTTATTTTGCTTTTTGATTGTTTTTTTTTATCAAAGCCGAAGCCCCTATTATATGCATATATATATATATATGTATATATGAAACACATACATATACGTGTACTGTATGTACACTAAGCAAAACCAACTCTTTCCAAATGGCACCAATTGTTTGGTGGACAACAACTTCTTATCCAAACTAGTTAATTTGTTTTATTTATTTATTTATTTATTATTATTCTTTTTTTTTTATACTTAAGAAATCTCCAATATATATATATATATACACACTACTTATTAGCACACGTAGGTGCTATTAAATTTAAACATTCCAATCCCAATTCCAAATGGTCATAGTTGATTGGTAGATGATGATGATTATCTAAATTAAAAAATATATACATTATTTCATTTATCCTCTAAATGACATGGCCCAATAATAACATTTATTAAGGTATTGTTGAATGTGAGTTTGAGTAAATGGATGCAAATTGAGCCTTAATTGGGCCGAAAGTGGATTGGATAATTGGACTTGAATATATAAAATTGGGCTTGGTAGAATAAATTGATTTCAAAGTGTTTAATAAAATAAATTATATTGGAAATTCAAATGAAGTCCGAATTGGATGTTCTTAGTACACAAAATGATCCCATTAATATCTACTTTTATAATATGAATTCTATTATTAATTTAAAAACTCAACTACGGTCGAGACTTTTCTTAATCTTATTGCATCTCTAAACCTGTAATTAACTAGTCAAAATAAATTGGGTTGTAATTTCATAAAATTTCTAACTATAAAATAATACTATATTTTTCTGGGTTGTTACATTTTGAGCCTTGAATGATGTATAAGATAATTTGCTTTAATTTATATATGGAGCTCTATTATTTATCATGCACGTAAAATGTATTTATATAAATAAATAATAATTATTTCCATAATACACAAATGCCAATAATTATCGGATGAGATCCTCTATTCCAGATTTGGTATTTCAAGTCGTGTTCCAAGATCAAAATTATGAAGTTTTCTTTCATTTTTTCGTCAATTTTAATTTATTATGTTTTAGTTTAATTTTATGATTGTTTTTAGAGTTCACTCTATCTAATTAGGGTTTATAATTATTTTTTAGTATTTAATTTTCAAAGAAATGATTATTATGGTTGATTATATTAAAAATATGATTTATAATTTTTAAAATTTCAATCTCTTGTTGATAGATGTCACCAGGTCGAATATGTTATAATTAATTTTTATTTTTATAATATCTATTATAAACTTGTGAATTTGATTGTGGAATACGTGTTAGAACACCAAATCTGAAATAGAGGATCTCATCCCAATAATTATAGTTTTGAGTATAATATGTCTTGAGATTAATAAATATTATTTACATGCACGTGCTTGATGCCTCGATTTGGGACTAAATATAATCACAAGATCTGAAAATCTTCAAGAAACAATTGTCAATTGAAATTTGGAGTCCATATTTGCCATCTTAATCATGAAATCAAAATCGGACAAATAAACTATCGCACCAAAAACCGCAAAATGTATATCAGATGGTCAATATGTTGACTGAGTCAACTCACGTTGTTCCGATCAATATGTTGACCTACAAAAATCGTCAAAATAAGTAATACTTTTTAGAGATACAATTAATACATTTTGAATTTTGAGTGATACTGATTTTGACAGTTTCTTTTATTTTTTATTTTTATTGTTTCTGGCCGATACTTTATAAGAATACAGGTGATACTTTTGGGCTTTTGAGTAATACTTTTATTTTTACGGTTGATATTGATTTTGACGGATTTTTTTTTGTCAATGCATTGACTCAGTCAATACGCGTTGACATTCTGATGTGCACCTAATGCACACAAGACCTACCCAAAAATAATATATTTGTAATTTGGTTAAATTTAATCATATTCCTACTATTTTCTATCTCATCATTTTGTTGTCTTTTTTTCCTTTTCAATTTATTAATTTATGTCGGGTGCAGAATAATACATTTTATATCTTTATAATTTTATAAGTATATTTTATATATAATACTTATTTTGACACATTATTTATTTACTTATTAGAAAAAAAATATGATCAACAATATTTATTTTTAAGAAAATTAAATTATAACAATAACATTATAGTTAAGAATAGATATTATTATAATGCTTCTGGAATGCGCACAATTTGAAGTATAGGAAATAGAAAAGATTAGAAAATAAATACAATAAACTGAAATTGTAAATAAACTGGAATCTGCAGATTTCTGAGAAGCAAGCCGAGTCGAGTCAACCAGGTGGCCGGGTAAGAGAAATTACACTTCAACCCACTAACTTCTCCCGTTCGAGGTGGGAGTTACGGATTCGAATGTCAACATGAACCATCCAAGTGCAACCGCGGATCAGACGTTCAACCCGCCATTTCATCACCAACTCGTTCAACAACACGTCCGCTTCTGAGCTCTAAAACTGTAACGGCTAGGCCCCAGTAGCCCACGTACGCCCAAAGTCCACCAAAAGTCCAATAATCAAGATCCAAGTCCGAGCACGAGCACGAGCTCGGGCGGGCGCGCATGCGTGGGCTCATGGCCCATATCCTTGGGCACTTTAAATATTACACTTAGGGCCCGTCTGGTTTGGTGAATGACATAAATAAGATTGATTGAATATAGTGGGATTGCACTTTTTGGATAAAAATAGTCAAATGTTTGGATTGTTTGATTGTGATTTTAATGATTTAGGATAGATTGTCAATATTGTGTTTAGATTGAAGGATTATGATTAAAATATATGCAAATGCCAAAATTGCCCAACATAAGATTTCCTTTATTAATTATTTAAGTTGTGATTTTTATTGTAATTTTAAAATCTAATTAGTCTTAAACAAAAATTAAGTCTTGACATGCTTTACAAAACACATGTTTTGATATTTTCATTAAGAATTTCAACTGGTTGTAATTACTTATATTAATATTTTAAACTATTTATTAATAATTTTTATAAAAGTGAAATAGTAAATGTTAGTGCCACCGTTATGCACTAAGTGTTCGTGTTGTGTTGTTGGCGAGATATGTTCGACAATGTGTGCTTGGGTTTGTCCCCGAAGCCATTTATTCCGCTATGCAAGAAAAGAAGAACAATTGGCAAACTGTTTTCTCTGATGTCCCAGACAGACCCAGGGACACGTTTATATGGTAGTTTTCTTAAATACAAGATCTTGCGTAGATCCGTTCATGGAAGGCAAGATTTGTTTGATGGACTGCCTTGTGGAGTAGATACAAAGCTGCAAATAACCCTCCTATCCAAGGAAAGTATCTACACACGTTTGGAAAGATCACAAACCATAATCTTCTTACCATATTGACGATGATGAAGATCGACGATAATTGTGAAGTGAAGAATATAAGAAGGCCGATTTATTTATGCAATCGGTACCACTTATACTTGTTTAGCATTTGAGTGTTTTTGAGTGAAACACGTGAAGGGTTTATTAATCCGGTTTGTACGCAATCTCAGAAGAGATTATAAGTTGAAGTCGTGGGTAGCTAGAGGGAGTCTAGTGTCATGATTGTAAGGGGATCTTACAGCTTTCGTTTAGCAAAAGAGTTCGTGGAGAAGAACGGGCGACATAAGGAGGGAGTTCTGTATGTGTAAGATCCCAAATACACTTCATGAAGGAGTGGCAAACAAATCTTCAAGTTTGGGAGCAATCCCCCAGAATAGGTTGTTTAACCGTACTGGGTTACCAATCTCGTGCGTATTTTACTGTTTCATCTTTTATGTTCTTACATCTGTCCCACACATATCGTAGAACACTTATTGGCAGTACTTATTAAAACACTTGTGAGCACAAATTATCATTTTTCAATTGGCACCAGAGCAGGTCACCTTATTTTAAGGTGTGATCGTGGGTTTTTAATCTGTGTATTTTGTGTTGTTTTGCCGAGATGGACACAATGAAAGAAGGAGCCTCGACACTGCGACCTTCGCTCCTAGATGGCAACAATTATGCCTATTGAAAAGCTAGAATGACAGCTTTCATACGTTCGATTGATGAACGAGCCTGGAAGATAGTGACTGAAGGCTGGAAGCCTCCCACCAAGAAGGATGAAAAAGGCAAAGTGGTGCTGAAGCTGAAAGAAGAATGGGAGGATGCCGACTACCAGGTCATAAGGCTAAAGCTAAAGCCATGAACGCTATCTTCTCTGCTGTAGACATGAATGTCTTCAAGCTCATATCCACCTGTGACAAAGCCAAGGATGTCTGGGATATCTTGTAGACCACGTTTGAAGGAACAAGCAGTGTTCGTGCCTCTCGAATGCAACTGCTTACCACCAGATTTGAGAACCTTCAGATGGATGAGGGTGAAAAACTTGCTGATTTCAATGCCAAGATTTGTGACATTGCTAACGAAAGCTTTGCTCTTGGAGATGCGATCTCTGAAGAGAAATTTGTGCAAAAAGTTTTGCGATCTCTGCCTAGAAGATTCGGGTACAAAGTCACGACTATTGAAGAGGCCAAAGACGTGAGCAAGATGAAGTTACAGGAGCTGATGGGGTCCCTCTAAACATTTGAAATGGGGCTGACAGATGAAGAGACAATGCAAAAGAAAATCATAGCTTTTCAGGCAGGTTCCAGTTCTGATGTGCCAAGTAATGTCCCTGACAAACATGATCTTGCTGAGACAATTGCTATGTTGTCTAAGAATTTCTCAAGATTTGCCAAACGATCTGAGAAGTCTTCACAAAATAATCCTGGCAAAAATAGAGTTTTTAAACCTCGGAGATAAAAGGATGAAGATTCAAATGAAGACAAACATAAAGAAGTTAAGTGTAGAGAGTGCGGTGGTTTTGGTCACTACCAAGCCGAGTGTGTCAACACTCTTAAAAATAAAAACAAATCATATTGTTCTACTCTCAGTGAGAGTGATAATCCAGATGATAGTGGAAGTGATGAAGAATGTGTGAGCAATCATATTGCTTTCATGACACAGTCTGTCAAAGAAACTGTGTCTGAGTCTGTTCCTGACAGTCAGGATGACAAGGTGTCTGAATGTAGTGATGGTGAAGAATTCACTGAAGAATCTGCCATGGAAGCATATAAAAAACTTCACACGAGTTGGATCATGGTGGTTCAAGCCAATGAAGGGCTGATGAAAGAGAATGGCGATCTCTTGAAAGAAAGAGATAATCTTTCCACTCATCTCAAGGAATTGTAAAATGACTTGCTGCAGTCCAGAAAAAATACTCATTCTCAGACCGGGGAACTTCAACATCTGAAGAAGCTTGTAAAGATGATGAACTCTGGGTCATCTCAGCTGGATGAAATCATTTCCAAGGGAAAGAGTCCTCAGGATCATTCTAGGCTTGGATACAATGGTGGTCATACTTATGACAGTTTCTGTCAAGGACAGTCATCTGGAATAAAAGATTCAATAGTTCTAGAGTTGAGAGCTGAACTAAAGAACAAGCAGCAGCAAATGAAGTCTCCTCAAAAGACACGTGTTGTGTGTCATTACTGTGAGAAACCTGGTTACATTTGTAGAAACTATATCAATGACCTCAGAAGGATAAAAAGAAGGGGTTTTTCACAATCTGATCAGTTTCCCAGAAGAAATGACAGGAACATATCCAGGAACAACCATAGAAATTATGTGGTTCATACTGCCCTCAACATACATGCGAAAAGTAGCTGGTACTTTGACAGCGGATGCTCTCGGCATATGACCGGAGATGCTAGCATGCTGAGCAATGATAAACTGAGATTTTACACTAGTTTTGGTACACTTTTGTGTCGTGTTTTGTATAACTTCAGTGTGTTTTATCTCAGTTTATTCGAGCTTCCTGAATTTTTGGGAGTTGGTCATGCTTGATGTATTTTGCAGGTTTGTTCGTCAATTTTGAATGCTTTAAAGGATTGAAATGATTTGTGGAGTCCCAAGAGAGTACATGAGGAGATTGGTCGAGAAAATAGGATGAAATAAGCCATGAAGAGAATCACGAATGTGGACTCGCGACCCGGTCGTGACTGCAGGGTCGCGAATCACCCCAAGGTGATCACTGTGATACCGCGACAGAGGAGGGGTGCAGAAGAAGGAAATTCGCAACTCTAGTCGCGAATTAGGTGAAGACCATGAATTTCACGCCACGTCATGCCACGTGGATTCACGGGCCGATTTGTGGGCGAGAGGGTCGCGACTCTGGTCGCGAACGAAGCGGGCTTTTCTGAATTTCCACTGTATTTTTGGGATTTTTCCTAACTTGGTATATAAGGACTCTTTTTGGGTGAAAATTAGAGGTCAATTGTCATACCCTAAGTTTAAAGCAGAGGTTTTGTTGTTGAGAAGAAGCATCGCGAAAAACAAGACAGAGGATTTCAAGCAAGTCAAGATTAGAGGCATATTTAATCTTCTGGGTTTTATTTATTTTAATTCTTGTCTAGCCATGGACATCCTAAATTTTATTTCTTTTGTTTATTTCATTATGAACAACTAAACTCTAGTATTCTAAGGTTGACTCATGATTTATTTATGAAATCTTGTTATTAATTCCAATTTTATGTCTATGATTTTTATTGCACTTTAATTATTCTTGGGTTGTATTTGTTTATGTTAATTGATTGGCTATTAATTGATCTAATTTGTTGTGTTGATTCATAAATTGAGAAAGGAGTTTCGACACTAGAACATAATAATTAACTTAGTAATTAACAACACTCGAGAGAGTTGAGATTACTGGTGAGAGCATTTAAACCCGTGGATCATTTAGGAGTTGCATTTTAGATAATAAATGGAGACATTGTTATTTATAATGTAATCTATGTTCTTAATTCTCTGAGAAGAGGTTCTGAATAGCTAAGTGGTTGCTCTAGTGCGATTGAAATCCCAACATAGGCATAATTATTGGATTAGTTAATAAGATGGATCATTTGATGATTGTTCAATTCTAGAATACGCATTTCTTCTTGATATCTTTCTCTGCAACTTTATCTGATGTGAATTTAGTTTTGTGAGTTATTTATTTTTTTTATTTCATTTGTTTAAAATCTCTAAATTTTGGGTAGTCTAGATAGCAGAGTTAGGATAAATAGAATAACTAGTAATTAGAATTTAAGTCTCTGTGGATTCGACCTTGTTCGCCATTATACTAGAAATCTCATTGTACACTTGTAGTTTAGGTGGAATTAAAATACCGGACAAGTTTTTGGCGCCGTTACCGAGGACTTATTTCTTTGTTTACTATTATTCAAATTTATTTTTTATTGCTACTCTAGACATTGTTTCTTTGTTTTATTTCATTTTCTATTTAAATATGATTTTCTTTTCTCTGCTTTTACAGGTTGTGTATGAGCACAAGATCAAAAGGAGAGCCACTATAGACTTTCAATCCTGAAATTGAAGCTACTGCTCGGCACAATAACGCTAGAAGGAGAATGAGAGAAATGACAGATCAACAAAGAGCACCTGTTACAGTCGAGCAAATACAGCAACTGCAGAGACAATTGGAGAAAATGCAACGCGCATGCAAGAGCAAGATGCTGCAAGAGAGACGGTTCCTATACCCATAAATCATATATTTACGTCGGTGCTCAATCATGGTCATATTCCCGGTTCCGGACTTAATGCCAATAATTTTGAACTGAAGATGAGATTGGTAGACATGGTTCAACAGCACTAGTACGGAGGGCTCAAGACTGAAAACCCGAATGCACATCTACAACAGTTCCTGGAGATTTTTAGCACTATTAAGATGAATGGGGTTTCGGATGACACTATTCGACTTTGACTGTTCTCTTTCTCTCTAAGTGATGCTGCCAAGGATTGGTACCATTCACTGGATCTTAGTACAGTGGATAGCTGGGAGTGTTTGGCTCACAAGTTTCTTCACAAATTCTTCCCTCCCGGTCTAACTCTGAAGCTGAAAGGCGAGATCACTCAATTTTACCAATATGAGGATGAGAATCTATACGAAGCATGGGAGAGATTTCGAGAGTTGCTGAGGAAGTGCCCCAATAATAGATTTATGGTTGATCATCAGGTTTGCATCTTCTACAACGGATGCGACATGGAGGTGAAGAGACTTCTGGATGCTTCTGCAGGTGGGTTCTTGCTCAACAAAGGACATGTTCAAGCCGTGTCAATCATTGAAGACATGACCACCAATAGTTATCAGTAGACCAATGATCGTCAAGTGAAGATTATGAAGAGGGCTGCAGCAGTCGACGACACAGATCCTATTTCTAAGCTGGTCGCCCAACTTTCTACTCTGAATGCCACTATCAACAGCCGATTTGATGCTATGACAAGGCCGGGCACAGACACTCCTATAGGGAATGCAACGGAGGACGTGAATTATGTCAATTAGAGGGGCTATGAGAATAATAACAATTACCGAGGTGGGAATCAATTTTACCCAGGTAATCGTTCCAATCTGTCTTATGGGAATCCCAATGCCGCATTGTAACCACCACCGAGTTTCTCAGTGACCAATGGCGTGATTGATGAAGACAAGAAGCCGAAGATGGACGAGCTTTTGATGGCTTTCATGAGAAAGACAGAAAAATATATGGGAGAATCTCAACCTAGAGTTGAGAAGCTTGAGAATGCCATTGGAGCCATGGGAGCTCAAATGAAGATGTTTGAGAAGCAGATGGGATAGTTAGCCATAGTAGTTGGAAATTAGCATTAGCAGGGTCAGTTTCCTAGCAATACAACTATCAATCCCAAGGAACAGTGCAAGGCCATACAGCTGAGAAGTGGGGCTTCTTATAAAGGACCGAAAAATCCAAGACTTGCACCGACTCCTGACGAGGAATCTGAGAAGATAGAAGATGATCCAGACAGTCTCAGTCCAGCCATCGACAGTCCTACATCACCACCAGTGCCACTTCAACCCACTCCTGCATCGTCTACGGTACCCATTTCTTACCCTTAGAGGTTTCAGAAGAAGAAAGTAGATGAGCAGTTCTCCAAATTTTTGGAGATATTTTGAAAGGTGCAGATTAACATCCCTCTGGTGGAGGCCCTGTAGCAAATGCTGAGCTATGCCAAGTTTCATAAGGATGTCATATCTAAGAAGAGAAGATTCGGCGATTATGCCACCGTGAACCTCTTAGAGAATTGCAGTGCTCGAATTCTAAATAAGGTTCCAGCTAAGCTCAAGGATCCTGGGAGTTTTACCATTTCAGTCACCATAGGAGGCGATCACACCGGTAAAGCCTTATGCGACTTGGAGGCTAGTATCAACCTGATGCCATTGTCCTTCTTCCAAAAGCTGAACATCGGGAAGATCAAGCCCACTACCATATGTCTTCAGATGGCAAATAGATCAGTCACACATCCGCGAGGGATAGTTGAAGACGTCTTAGTCAAGGTCAACGAGTTCATTTTTTCCGTTGATTTTGTGGTGCTAGACATGGAGATGGATGCTGAAGTTCTTCTCATTCTGGGGCGCCCATTTCTCAATACGGACAAGACATTGATAGATGTGGCTAAAGAAGAATTAACACTTCGTGTCAATGACGAGAGTGTCACTTTTTCTCTCTTCAAAGCCATGCAGTTTCATGACAAAGAGGATGCCCAGCAAAATAAAGAGTGCAAAGTTCTTAAAGTAGTGGACACCTGCATAGATGTGGCCGATTTTATGGATCCAATAGATGCTTTGGAGTGAAGTTTGCTCCATTCATATTTTTCCACAAATGAATTTAAATTTGACAATTTAGAATTATCTGATACAATTGCTGAATTAAATTCATTGCAGGAAATTCCAAGGCGAGGATCCAAGTTTCTACCGCTGAGGGATGAAAGCGAGAAGGCTAAAGATGGAGAGCCACAATTGCCCAAAAAGCTGGAGTTGAAGCTATTGCCAGCCCATCTCAAGTATACTTTCTTGGGTGAGAATAAAAGCAAACCGGTAATATTTTCTGCTTACCTCTCTGAGTCTCAATTAGATAGTCTCCTTCGTGTGTTGCGAAAGCATCAAAGTGCTATAGGTTGGTCTATTTCTGATTTAAAAGGGATTAGCCCGTCTATATGCATGCGTATGATTTTACTTGAGGATGCTTATAAGCCACGTGTGAAAAATCAATGTAGGTTGAATCCGATTATGCAAGAGGTAGTAATAAAAGAGGTCTTGAAACTATTAGATGTTGGTATAATTTTTGCTATCTCTGATAGTGAGTGGGTTAGTCCCACTCAAGTTGTGGCTAAGAAAGGGGGCATGACTGTGGTAGAGGGTGAAGGGAATGAATTGATTGCTACTAGAGTCGTGACTGATTGGCGTGTGTGCATTGATTATCGTATGTTGAATGCTGCCACTAGAAAGGACCACTTTTCCCTCCCCTTTATTAATCAGATGTTAGACAGATTATCTAGATATGAGTATTATTGCTTTTTAGATGGCTATTCTGGCTATAACCAGATTATGATTGCTCCTGAGGACCAAGAAAATACTGTTTTTACATGTTCTTATGGTATTTTTACCTATAAATACATGTTTTTTGGTCTGTGCAATGCACCTGCTACTTTTCAGAGGTGTATGATGGCTATCTTCCATGGATTATTGAAAATATTATGGAAGTCTTCATGGATGATTTCTCTATTTATGGCAACTCTTTTGATAACTGTTTAGCTAATCTCACCCAAGTTTGCAGAGATGTGAAGATACTAACCTAGTTCTTAACTTAGAAAAGTGTCATTTTATGGTACGAGATGGTATTGTTTTGGGTTATAAAGTGTCTTCTACAGGTTTGGAGGTTGATCGGGCTAAGATTGTGGCCATAGATAAATTACCACTGCCCACAAATGAGAAGTCTGTGCGGAGTTTTCTTGGTCATGCCGGTTTTTATCAGTGTTTTATTCGGGATTTTTCCAAAATTGCTAAGCCTCTTAGCCATTTATTAGAAAAATCAGCTGCTTTTAACTTCTCTGATGAATGTTTGTAGGCTTTCGAGACTTTAAAGAAAGCCTTGGTGAGTGCCCCTATCTTGATCACACCTGATTGGTCACAGTCGTTCGAGATAATGTGTGATGCAAGTGATGTGGCTGTTGGGGCTGCCCTGGGTTAGAAGCGGGACAAGTTGTTCTGTGTAATTTACTATGCTAGTCGAACCTTGGATTTGGCACAAGTAAATTACACGACAACTGAGAAGGAGTTATTGGCGGTGGTGTATTCTTTTGACAAATTTCGAGCCTATCTCATTGACGCGAAGACTATTGTCTACACTAACCATGCAGCTTTGAGGTATCTGTTTGATAAAAAGGATGATAAACCTCGTTTGATCCGTTGGATTTTATTATTTTGATCTCGAGATTCGAGATCGAAAGGGTTGTGAGAATGCGGTGACGGACCACTTATCTAGATTGGAGCACCCTGTGGAGGGTGAAGAAGCTCATGTACCCATTAATGAGAAATTTCCAGATGAGCAACTATTTCAGGTACAATCCCAGTCTCTCTGGTTTGCCGATTTTGTTAACTTTCTTGCTGCAAGTGTGCCTCCACCAGACTTGACTTCACATCAAAAGAAGAAATTCTTCCATGATGTGAAGTTCTATATGTGGGACGATCCATTCTTGTTCCGGCGTTGCTCTGATACAGTCATTCACCATTGTGTGCCTCAAGAGGAGTGGAGATCCATCTTTCTACAGTGTCATGCATCACCGAGTGGTGGCCACTTCTCTGCAAACCGCACTTCCTTCAAGGTCTTGCAAAGTGGTTTTTACTGGCTCTCTCTATTTAAAGATTGCCATGAGTTCACTCAGGGGTGTGACAAATGCTAAAGAATGGGGGGGCTTTCCAAGAGGAATGAGATGCCACTCACCAACATTGTAGAGGTCGAGCTATTTGATGTATGGGGCATCGATTTCATGGGATCATTCCCAATTTCTTCTAGTGGCTTTCAGTATATTTTACTAGCCATAGACTACGTCTCGAGGTGGGTTGAGGCTATCCCGACAGTTACCAATGACTCTCGGGTAGTCATAGTTTTTCTAAAGAAGATGTTCTTCCGTTTTGGAACGCCTAGAGCCTTACTAAGTAATAGGGGGACACATTTTTGCAACAAACCATTGGAAGCATTGTTAGCCAAGTATGGAATCAAGCACAAGGTGACAATGTCATATCATCCACAAGCAAATGGGCAAGCTGAGCTTACTAATCAGGAGATTCGTCAAATCTTGGACAAGACGGTGAACACCAACAGAAAGGATTGGGCTTTACTACTGGATGATGTGCTTTAGGCATATCGGAATGCGTACAAGACACTGTTAGGTTTATCTCCATACCAATTGATTTTCGGAAAATCGTGTCATTTACCGGTGGAGTTGGAGCACAAGTCGTATTGAGCTGTCAAGCAATTGAATTTCAATTTCAAGACAGCAGGGCAAAAGAGAGTACTGCAGCTGAATGAGTTGGATGAGTTCTGCACGGAGGCATTTGATAATTCCCTACTCTACAAAATACAACAAGATGATTGTTCAAATGGAGTTGTTACCTGGTGATAATGTTTTGTTATTTAACTCTCGTTTGAAGTTGTTTCCTGGAAAATTGAGATCCAAGTGGTCGGGCCCATTCGTGATTAAGAAAATGCTTCCTAATAGTGCAGTGGAGCTTTTATCTGCAACTGGTGAGCGTTTCATTGTCAACGACCATAGAGTCAAGAAATACTACAGCTCAGAGCAGAGACACAAGGTGTCTCACATCAAGTTGATGGAGCCTTGAGCTTCATGATCGTCTGGCTATCGACGTTAAATGCAGCGCTTGTTGGGAGGCAACCCAAAGGTTTTTTTCTTGTTCTTTTCTTTTCTTTAGAGTCTTTTTGGTAGTTTTTGTTTTGTTTTCTTTGTTTGGTGTCTTTTTGCTGAGTTATGCAGGTAATAGCTGTGGAATAGATCGAATTACGATAGACGCATTCCAAGTAACCTTCAATGTCTTGTTTTCACACATTGAGCATATGCAAAGAAAATTGCGATTGTGGTCGGTTGAACCTTTACTTGGGACCTTCTCTCATGCATTCGATCACATCCGGGCTTGAGTTTCGAGTACAGCAAGAATAGGAGGTCAAGAACAATCACCGGATGCCCAGAAACAATTCGCGACCTGAGTCGCGAAGCACCGATCACGACTGCAGGGTCGCAGGTCACCCAGAGGAATCACTGCGGTGCCGCGACAGAGAGGAGGTTCCACTGAAGACAATTTGTGACCCCGGTTGTGAATTTCTACCCGGTCATGAATAATCAACTTGTCCACGTAGCAGGTATGCTGACCGGGTCGCGAATTTTCAATGGAGGACAGAAGGAAATTCACGACTCGAGTCACGACCCAAGTCGCGGTCACGAATCCCATGCTGACGTGGTGACGCGGAATCTTGTTTTAAACCCTTTTTCTCATTCTTTTTTTCACTCTCTCTTTCTTCTTCATGCACACACACTCATCTCCTCTCCAAATTCATCACTCAAGGTATGTTTTCTCCCCTCTAATCTTATATATTTCAATTACCCATGACATGAGGACTTGATTTTCATAGTTTTTTGCTTGATTCATGGTAAAAAATTGAATTACCCAATTTCTAGGTTTTAAAAGGGGGAAAGTTGAGGAATTGTATGTTTTCCATGTTTTTGGTTGAAATTGTTAGTCTCCATTGTCCCTATTCTACTAGCATTACATGTTCACATGATTTGTGGAGTTAATTATCACTTTGTTTGGTTGAATGTTGTTATGCTATGGTTTTGGGAGAATTGTGGGTTTGTGTTGGAGAAATCATGCTTATATGCTTGTGTTGCTAATTCTTTGTGTATTATGCATTGTGGCATGCTAATTGTGTGCGGATATGTTCGGGGAGTTAGTGAAGTTTGGTTCATTTTTGTTTCTTTTATTTGTTGCTTCACCCCGTTGATTGAGTGTGATGGAAGGGAATGAGGGATGGTGCAAGTTGATGTTGTTGCCATTGTGCAAGTTTGAGGGAAGAAGTGTGGGTATAATCCCTTGTGTTTGTTTTTGTAGGACTTTGCTCGTGTTGGTGTGCGAAATGGCAAGGGGTAATTTCTTCAGTCAATTGGTAGGCGGGGGCAGAAGCAGACGCTCTCTCCTACAAGATGAAAGAAGCAGGCCCCCTACTCTTTTCACTCCTTCCCCTACTTCCTCCAGTGCAGACGATGAATTTCATGAATATGACGATGAGGAGGAGACACAATCAGAGGAGTTGGATTAGTTTGAGGAAGAATACTAATCAGAGGAGAATGAACAGCAGGGGGACTTTGATGATGAAGACTCTGAGCCCCAATTTGAAGAAGACGATGTAGTCGAAGAGTTAGAGCCCGAGGTTGTTGATGATGATAAAGCTGCAGCTCTTCTCTACCACCCATAGAGATATGGTATCGAGTTGCAGACGCAAGCGCAACGAGATGACTGGGGACGTTTAGCAGTGATGAAGATTTTCCCCACGCGATATCCTTGCTCTGCCACCACTACAGCTCTCGGCATCCATGAGGATGTATGGGGCCTCATGAACCGCATTGGATGGAATCACGTTGTGGCTGAGGGATGGCCTACCTATCCGGTTTTGGTGTATGAATTCCTCAGCACTCTTGAAGTGCAATCAACGCAGATTCAAGGCCCCTACACCATGTCGTTCCGTTTGGGAAATGTGGCTCATGTTCTTACTGCTGAGGAAGTTAATGCCATCTTTCATGTTCCTGATGGCGGTATGTTCAACCGTTTTGGAGTTCGAGCTGAACATTTTTGGCTGCGCCTACAGTCTGAATCGACGTGGTACGATCACAAATGGGCTAAAGCATCCACAATGCCGAATCCTGTGTTTCATTATGTGTAGAAAATTTTCACTTTCACTATGTTAGCATGACACGAGACATCAGGAATTCGAACGCCCGAGATTCTCTTCTTGTGGGCCATGTTGAGCGGTACCAATCTAAACTTTGTCGTCTTCTTGATGCAGCAATTTAAGAGGCAAAGTTCACAGGCCACAGATTCCATTGAGATTGGTGGCATGCTCACGTCGATTGTTGCCCATCTGGGCATCTCTTTCATCGGTACGGTAGTCTCCCGGGTCCTCGAGCCATTGATCTACCGAATCTACGCCAGTCCCGGATGCTGGCCAACCGCACGGATGCTCACCTCCTGACCTTAAGGGGCAATCATGTTTTCCCTTTACCTAACCGTCCACTCACCACCGTGTTAGATCTTATCTGCACCAAAAATTGGTTGTTGGATACTCCAGCCCACTGTGCCGCCATTGATACTGCAGTTGGGGAAGACCGGTTTCAGATTCTAGAGAGTGTTCAACGGGCGCAGGCTGAGTTGTCCGTGCAAGCTGAGAAGAGAGCACGCACTCGAACACGAGAGGAGCGCACAGATGAGCAGTGGGATTCCCTCACTGACATGATGGCCAACATGAACACGACCATCGGCTCGATGCACACAGCGGTTGGCACCTTGAACACAAATCATGGTGCCATGAATGTGGCTTTTCAGACTCTGTAGACGGATGTGCATGATATACGCGGAGAGATCCATGACATTCGAGATATGGTTAGGGGACTCCAACCGCACCCAAGTGCGTATTTTCCTTATCCTCACTATGGTACTGGTCTCAGTGTCCCGTCTACCTCCGACCACCCTTAAGAGCCCACCTCGCCTAACCACTCTCAGCGTGGCATGCCCTAGCATCAGATGCCTCCGCACTTGTACCCATATATGCCATTTGGGTACCCGCCATACCGACCTTCCCCGTCCTCCTGAATCTGCTGTAAGTGGTCCAGACACCTTTACGTCTTCTTTTCAAACTTATTCTACCTTTGAGTGTTGAATAAGTTTGGGGGGATGTGCGCTTAAGGTGTCTAGACCGATTTTTATTTACTTGTTTTCTTAGATAGTCGTGTAGTTAGTTGTTTTTTTAGTAATTGAGTCACCCTTGGAAGAAATTTTGTGTTTATCTATTTTTAATCTTGATGGTTTTGTGGGAACTTGTATGAACTATGTGCATAATTCATGGTTTGGTAATTATGATTGAGAGAATAGGAATGTGTTTGTTTAATGGTCAGTGGTCTTGAATTGAACATGCGTGTGTTGTTGAGCTTGATAAGCATGATTAAGACCAATGTTAAGCCGTGAGCTTTTGTGCCTATGGGGTGTTTTGCCCATCTCTTTGTTTTGGTGTGTTGGTCGAACATGCTTTTATATCTCTAGAACTTGCATGATTTCTTTTTCAAAAATGTTGATTGTGTCCGGAATTGAGGAAATGATCTTAGGCCATCTTTTCTGTAGCCATTTTCCCATACACGGTCCGAAATTTACATGATTCCTTTATGAACCCCATTGTGCCTAATTACCCTTTTCTTGGATTTCCTATCTGGTTTTGAATTGACAAATGGGTGGGAGATAGGAGTGAGGGAAAGATGGATGTTAGTGGGTTGAAAAAAAATGAAGTTATGTATGGTTGTTGTGGATTGTTGGCGTATGTTGCCACACAAATAAAAAAAAAGAAAAAGAAAGAAAGAAAATTATAAATAAGTGATGCCAACAACACAAGTAAAAAATGGAAGGGACTCAAAGAGTTCCCAAAAGAAAAAAAGAGGTTGTGTAGAAGGAGATGAGCTAGAAGAATTCTAGCTTGGTGCTTGAATGAAGAAAAATGAGTGTTTTAGTTTTGAATGGTGGAAATGAGTTGAAAGAGTTGTAATTTTTTTTTTGTGATTTTGTTTACAAATCTTTTAGTCACTTTTAGCCATATATCTCCAACCCCGACCCGAAGCCTACACTACAACCTGTTTAAAAATCCTTTTTGATTCTTTATTCCGACATGATTTCATTTGGTGAGTTGAGAAAGAATGCAAGCTTATGGTTGATATTTCTGCATGATTGGCATTCGATGAGTGCTTACCTTGATTTATGTGACTTGTGAGATACACACACCCCCGAGAAGAACATTGGCTTAATTGTGTTTGTTAAGTTTCGAGGGCATATGTGTGGGATATGACGGGCTTTTGAATGTTGAACTTTCGTGATTCTTTAATTCTTGAAGTCCTATTTGCTAGATTGTGGATTGTGTGCATAATTTGTCTTGTTCCTGTTTTGGGCTTTGTTTCTTTGTTTGAGGACAAACAAACTTCTAAGTTTGGAGGAGTTGATAAACTGAGATTTTACACTAGTTTTGGTATACTTTTGTGTCGTGTTTTGTATAACTTCAGTGTGTTTTATCTCAGTTTATTTGAGTTTCCTGAGCTTTTAGAAGTTGGTCATGCTTGATGTATTTTGCAGGTTTGTTCGTCAATTTTGGATGTTTTAAAGGATTGAAATGATTTGTGGAGTCCCAAGAGAAAATAGGATGAAATAAATCGTGAAGAGAATCGCAAACGTGAACTCGCGACCCGGTCATGACTGCAGGGTCGCGAATCACCCCAAGGTGATCACTGCGATGCCGCGACAGAGGAGGGGTGCAGAAGAAGGAAATTCACAACTCTAGTCGCGAATTATGTGAAGACCTCGAATTTCACGCCACGTGGATTCGCGGGCGAGAGGGTCGCGACTCTGGTCGCGAACGAAGCGGGCTTTTCTGAATTGCCACTGTATTTTTGAGCTTTTTCCTAACTTGGTATATAAGGACTCTTTTTGGGCGAAAATTAGAGGTCAATTATCATACCCTAAGTTTGAAGCAGAGGTTTTTCTGTGGAGAAGAAGCATCGCGAAGAACAAGACAGAGGATTTCAAGCAAGTCAAGATTACAGGCAGATTTAATCTTCCGAGTTTTATTTATTTTAATTCTTGTCTAGTCATGAACATCCTGAATTTTATTTCTTTTATTTATTTCATTATGAACCACTAAACCCTAGTATTGACTCATGATTCATTTATGAAATCTTATTATTAATTCCAATTTTATGTCTATGATTTTTATTGCACTTTAATTATTCTTGGGTTGTATTTGTTTATGTCAATTGATTGGCCATTAATTGATGTAATTCGTTGTGTTGATTCATAAATCGAGAGAGGAGTTTCGACACAAGAACATAATAATTAACTTAGTAATTAACAACACTCGAGAGAGTTGAGATTACTGGTGAGAGTATTTAAACCCGTGGATCATTTAGGAGTTGCATTTTAGATAATAAATGGAGACATTGTTATTTATAATGTAATCTACGTTCTTAATTTTCTAAGAGGAGGTTCTGAATAGCTAAGTGGTTGCTCTAGTGCGATTGAAATCCCAACATAGGCATAATTATTGGATTAGTTAATAATATGGATCATTTGATGATTGTTCAATCCTAGAATACACATTTCTTCTTGATATCTTTCTCTGCAACTTTATCTGCTATGAATTTAGTTTTGTGAGTTATTTATTTGTTTTATTTCATTTGTTTAAAATCTTTAAATTTTGGGTAGTCTAGATAGTAGAGTTAGGATAGATAGAATAACTAGTAATTAGAATTTAAGTCTCTATGGATTCGACCTTGTTCGCCATTATACTAGAAACCTCGTTGTACACTTGCAGTTTAGGTGGAATTAAAATACCGAACAAGCAACATTCAAAAAGATTCATCATATCAATATATTACCTTTGGTAATGGTGTTAAACGTAGAGTGCTTGGCCGTGGATGTCTAAATGTGCATGGGATGTCCAACCTGGAGGACATGCTGCTTGTAGAAGGACTAAAAGCTAATCTAATTAGCATTAGTCAGTTGTGTGACCAAGGTCTCTTGGTGCATTTCACTAGAGACAAATGTCTTGTCAAGAACAAAGAAAGTGTTCTTTTGATGGATAGGGACAGATCGAGGGACAATTGTTATCTCCTTAACATGAAAGGAACTTGCTTCAGATCTCAGATTTGTGAAGCAAGTTTATGGCATGAAAAGCTTGGCCATATCAGTTTTCGAAACCTTCAGAGACTCATGAAGACTGAAGCTGTGATTGGTGTTCCAAAATTAAGTATCGATCGGGGAAAAGTTTGCGGACCATGTCAAGTTGGAAAACAGATTCACACATCTCATAAATCTGTTAAGAAGATTACCACTTCAAATGTCTTGGAGCTGTTGCATATCGACTTGATGGGGCCTGTCCAAACTGAAAGTATCGGACGGAAAAAGTTCATATTTGTTTGTGTAGATGACTACACTAGATTCACATGGGTGGAGTTCTTAAGAGAAAATGGAGAGACCTTCGAGACATTCAAGAAGTTGTGTCTCAAGCTTGAAGTGGAGAAATGAACTAATGTTGTAAGAATAAGAAGTGATCATGGTCGTGAGTTTGAAAATGCTTTCTTCAAATGTTTCTGTGAAGAAAGAGATCGGTCAAAAGTTTTCAGCACCAAAAACACCTCAGCAAAACAGTGTTGTTGAAAGAAAAAATCGGACACTTCAAGAGATGAGCCGAGTCATGATGAAGGCCAAATCTGTCCCTGACAATCTCTAGGCTGAAGCGGTAAACACAGCATGTCATGTCATTAATCGGGTGTACTTCAGACCTAAGACGAGAGTTACTCCCTACGAGTTGTGGAAAGGGAAAAAGCTAAACTTAAGGTACTTTCATATCTTTGGGAGTACTTGTTACATGTTGAGAGACCGAGAGTAGCTTGGCAAGTTTGATGCCAAAGAGATGAATGTATGTTTCTCGGGTATTTGAGGAATAGTCGTTCCTACCGTGTTTTCAACAAAAGGACTAAGATTGTGATGGAGTCCATTAATATTGTTGTTGATGATCTGGAAGAATCTGCTGTCCAGATTGATGATGAAAGCATTGATGCTACTATCTATGTTCCAGCATTTGTGCCAGACAGTTCGGAACACAGTGATCTGACAGAAGCAAGACATGAGAAACTGAACATTTGCAAACCTTCGAAAGGTGTTTAGAAGAATCATTCAGCATCATACATCATCGGTGATATGAGTGAAGGAGTTCGAACCAGAGGAGTTCGAAAGAACTATCGTGAATTAATTGACAATGTTTGTTACACCTCAACTGTGGAGCCCAAGAGTGTTAAGAAAGCATTGCAAGATAACTGATGGATTCAAGCCATGCAAGAAGAGCTCTTGAAATTTGAAAGAAATAAAATATGGGATCTTGTTCCACGACCTGAAGATGTTAATGTTATCGGGACAAAGTGGATCTTCAAGAATAAAACCGATGAGGAAGGAAGCATAACTAGAAATAAGGCAAAACTTGTTGCCCAAGGTTACTCCCAAGTTAAAGAAGTAGATTTCGACGAGACTTTTGCTCTAGTTACTCGTCTTGAATTGGTACGGTTGTTTCTTGCCATGGTTGCTTGGATGAAGTTCAAATTATTCCAAATGGACGTGAAGAGTGCCTTCTTAAATGGGTACTTATCTGGAGACGTGTTTGTTAGCCAACCTATAGGTTTTGAAGACCCCCACCATCCTGAGTTTGTGTACAGATTGAAAAAGGCTCTTTACGGTCTCAAACAAGCTCCACGAGCTTGGTATGAACGGCTAACCAAGTTCCTTCTGGAGAAAGGATATGTTCGTGGTGGAGCTGATAGAACTCTCTTCATCAAGAGAGAAAAATCTGATGTAATCATCGTGCAGATTTATGTCGATGATATTGTCTTTGGATCTGTCTCAAACAGAATGGTGGACGAGTTTGTTAAGGACATGACTTCTGAATTTGAAATAAGTCTTGTAGGTGAACTAACCTACTTTCTGGGTCTTCAAGTGAAACAAAAAGATGACGGGATCTTTATTTCACAAACAAAGTATGCAAGGAACTTGATAAGCAAGTTTGGTTTGGATAGCTGCAGCCCGAAAAGAACACCGATGTCCCCATCTTTAAAGTTGTCAAAAGATGAAGTTGGAGTGTCTATTGAGCAAACCTTGTACCAGAGTATGATTGGAAGTCTGCTCTACCTTATTGCAAGTAGGCTAGACATTTGCTACAGTGTGGGAATTTGTGCTCGGTACCAATCTGATCCTAAAGAAAGTCATCTGAAATATGTCAAGAATATAATCAAGTACATAAAGATACTGCTGAGTTAGGACTTTGGTTTTCCTATGATACAAACCCTAGTTTGGTGGGGTTTTGTGATGCGGATTGGGCTGGTTGTACTGAGGATTGGAAGAGTACTTCAGGATAATGTTTCTTCCTTGGAAACAATATGGTTTCATGGTTTAGTAAGAAACAGAATTCAATCTCACTATCTACTGTAGAAGCGGAATATATTGCATCTAGAAGTTGTTGTACTCAACTTTTTTGGATGAAGCAAATGTTGATTGACTATGGTGTGCCACAATATGTCCTTACCATCTTCTGTGACAATATGAGTGCAATAAATATTTCAAAAAATCTTGTCCAGCACTCACGAACAAAACACATAGATATTCATCACCATTTCATCTGTAAACTTGTTGAAGATGGATCGCTTGTGACTGAATATGTTGGAACTGATGCCCAACTTGCGGATATCTCTACGAAAGCACTTGATAGTGCAAGGTTTGAAACACTTAGATCCTCTCTGGGTCTTTGTGTTCTCTGAACTTCTCCTTTGAGAGAAGCCTTACTGTACGGTCTTAGTCAGTGATGTGTGTACAGATAGTGTAAATTGACCAAGTTAGTGTGGTCGATGTATTGTGTGCTAAAGGATGTCTCAGACAGATGATGGGTCAGTTCGAGCGGTTATTTCACAACGGCTAGTGGATCCTTATTTCCCGCGCTGAGTTCGGTTCCATTTCCTAAGAACAAGTGAAGGGGTGCTGTTTATAGGATGTGACAGTTATGGGAATTTCCTTCTTAAGTTCTCTAATTAAGGGCAAAATCAAATTTTCAAATTTTACAAGGCAACTGAATTTTTTCAAAATTCTCTTGCATCTCGAGCTTCTCTCTCTCGAAACTTTTGCCCCCGCAGTTCTTGTTTCTCTAAAGTCAATGGTGGACAACACTGGGTCTTCCAAATCATCTCCTTTCAAGAAGTAGAAGATCTCTACGCAAGATTTATGACGTAAATTGGGAGATCTCTCAAAACCGCCGGTGTTTGCTTCGTTTGGCTCAACTACCCCTGCTTCAAAATAGCCGATTGAGGTGATTCCTAGTGTCCCTGCTTCTGTGGCACCATCTGTTGAAGCAGTTGATCGATCTGTGTCTGAGACAGATCTCGTGGCTCCTCCCTCTCCTAGGGTTTTTTTTATCCTCCCTCGCCACCTCTGGAGAATGTTGAATCGGTGGAAGCTTTAATTTCCACTGTGGTGGGTGATATTTCTTCCTCAATTGAGGATTTTGCAGTATCGATTGATGCTATGAAGGTTAATCAAGTGTCAGCGACTTTGCCCGGCGCTCCGATGTCAAGTGACTCCCTAATTATCACAACACAAGTTCCCTTGGGTGAGGCTTCGCCCTCTGCTATTGCTGAAACCCTTGATAAAGTGCAAGGAGAAGAAGATGCCGATATCTCCTTTCTGGATGATGATTCCCCCATGACTGAGTCTGGTTCTGTTCCACCCAGACTGGATCAAAAAGCTCCTTCCGCAAAATCTCGCAAGACCAAACACAAGTTGGAATTGAGAGATGAACCAGTCACTCCTTCGATGTCTGATGATAAAGATGATACTCCTATTGCCAACTTAAAGTCAAGGGTGCTGATAAAGATTGCTGAGAAGAGGGGGACTTCCTCAAAATCCTCCAAGTGCAAAAAGACATCTACAAAGAATGGGTCGTCTTCAAGAACCCCCAAATCCTCGAAGGCATCTGGTAAAAAGACGCTTGCTAGGAAGCCTACTGTAACAGCCCGGTCCCTTAGGCGGTTATTTTTAATGGGGACGGGGTGTTAGGCGTAAAAGCCGAAGAAAATAGGTAGATTAATCGGAAATCCAGGGGGTGTTTTTAGAATTAAACTAAGTTAGTGCCTCAAACACTTAGGCAACTTAACTTTATGACTTGGAGGAACTATCGTTTTCAACGAATCAATAAGGGTCAAAGGGTTCAATCAGGTCAAAGGGGTCAAAGGATTCAATCAAGTCAAAGGAATGCCAAAACATAGGCTAACCGAAATTTAAACAGAATCCAATGACAAACAGATAGGAACTTGACTCTTTAAATAAACAAGACCTCATCATAGGTCACATCAACTAAGACCCATAAATAGGTCGGAGTCAAATAAATCATATTGTCCCATTCATAGGACGAAAGCAAGAAAAATAATTTAAGACTAACTAGAGATGAGCAGAGTCATGCTTGGAAAGAAAAGCCCCTTCATAGGCGAACAACAACAACAACAAGCATGCAAAACTTATTCACAAGTCAACTGAAAAAGAACAGATATCAATATGTTCAGTAGTAAGACTTTTCAAATATCTTAGAATCAATAAAAGAATACTGGTATGTCAAAAGAACATGCTTCAAAGACTTTAAGACTTTATTGATATTTAGGAATCATAGCATTTAAAACATGCTACTATCAAGAATCAAGTTACACATATCAAGACTAAATACTAACATCAAAGTACTTAGTAGAAACATAGCGGAAGAAAATATGTAACCATATAGAGCAACAAACTTGAAACCTCGGAGAACTCAGACAACCCCACCAGCAGCACATCATAGGCCTCAACATCTCAACTTGAAAATATTTGAAAAAGAGGGTGTGAGCACTAATGTACTCAGTGGGGTTTTATGAGAAAACTCTTGATAAACTTTAGAATTATCCAATTATAAACTGACGGCATATGGAGAGCAAAACGCAAAAGCCCTCTCCATATCTACAAAACCTTTTACTTTCTTTTCCGGTGCCTTCTTGGCTCAAACCTGTTGTCTACTGCACCCTTAGGCCTGCTTTCAGATAGAAAAGGGGTTACCTCAAATATCCTCCCGAGTATGCGAGGGGATTTCCCAGCAGTGACTCCCATTAATCAAGATTCAACTTTAGTGACACAAATGTCACAACATGATAATGCAATTAAACTGTTCTTTGAGCTCGATAACTTGCTTACAACAGAAACTATATCCTTCCTTAACTTCCTCTTTGCTTAACCTTAACCTTCCTTACTTAACCTTAACCTTCTCCTGAACTTATCTAGCAAAATCAAGCCTAGAGCAATCGTCTAAGGCTAATTCTTTATTTGAGCATGATCTCAGCCTATAAGGGATTTATCACTACCCTAGAAGGCAATACATAGCTAAATAAGCTTTAGCAAAATCCAACACGCAGATAAACATAGATTGCAACTAAAAGCAATTCTAAGATCTCATGCTGGCATAAATTGTATTTAAACAATCTTAGCATATCTAAACATGCCTGAGAGCTCACTTAACTTATAATAACTTTCTTTACTTTATCAAACTCAATTAACAATTTTAACAATATCATGCATATAACTTCCTTCCTTTCTTTTCTTAACTTTGCACAGAGACGAACCAGACATAGCATAAAATATTTTTATTGGATATTTCCCTTGCCTTAACATGCTTCTAGAGCTTACTAGCTCAAACCATATATTTGGTTTAGAATTACCCACCTCTATGACGAGCATCTTGATAACGAGCACGTAGACGAAGCAACGAGCTGAAAATCCTTCCTCGGGCCTCCTCGGGGCTCACCTCCTCTTTACGAAAGTCGATCAATGACTTAGCGGCCCTATTCGAGATCCTAATAAGAAATTGAAATGATATCTAAACACCTGCCCCATAACTATAACTTAAAACACGAGAATTTAAACTATTAAGACATTCGAAATTACCGCAAAAGGGGATGAAGAATCCGACAACAATGATCGAGATTCCGGATGATTGGCCACTGCTACATCGTAGATCCTCGAAAGATCTTCGATTTGAGTACTCATGAGCCTTGTAGTTCCAACCGAGTCAAAAGTTATGGCCTCCAGATGAAAACGTGCCGAAGCTGCCGCACCTGCCCATGCGCCGCGGCGGGGGGGGATACGCGCCGGCAGCCCCCTTGCGCACCCGCGCACCTCCTTGGTTGAGGGGGCTCCTGCGCCGCCGCGGGGACCTCCACCGTCGCGCTCCCTTCTCCGCTCCTCTCTCAAGTGGGAGGTGCGCTCACGAAGAACGCTCCTCACTCGACTTATAGTCTCTCTCTCAAGAAATGAGGGTGAAAGAAATGAAAGGTGCGAGGAAAAGAATGAGAGAGAGCTGCTATTTATAGGAAAATTTTTAGCTTCCCCGAGAAACTTCTGCAGTGCAACAATACTGCTTTAAAAATATCGGGTTCGGTTAAAAGGCGCTTTATTCGATGACGAGGTCCAAATGACCTCATTCACAAAATCTGAAAATACCGAGAGGTTCGTTGGCTCGAGTACTATTGAACCAACTTGACTCGAAATAAAGAACGAGTCATCTTGAAGGAAAATGAGAAAAGATTCTCTTTTTCAAAAATAAACTTACTATTCCACACAAGGGACAAATAAAATTCCCGAGCGTTCAATTGACCTCAGAATGAAAATTCGGGAACACCAACAGATTCCTTGAGAAATTTTCTATAAGATAGACTTGAAAAAACAAGGCTCGGGTCAACACATGAGATTTCACAAATTTCTAACGACCGGGCTCCTATGGAAAAACACTATTCATAACTTCTTTAAAAGCATTTTAAATCACCAGGAACTCAAATGACTTCAGATTTAAAATCCGAAAGCACCGGCATGCTCCTTGGGTCAATGCCTTCGAAACGCAACCAAAATTGGCTATAACTGAGCTCGGATTGAAATTCTCAAAAAGACGATTTCATGAAAAATGACCCTAAAAACCGCGGTTAACTACCAAAATATCCTTATCTAGGCTCCGATTAAATTTCTTTAATTTTATAAATAAACTCTGAAAATCTAGGGTTTTACAGCTGCTGTTGTTGCTGCTCGCCATGTTACACGGAGCTTGTCTGAGCAGAAGTTGGGGTTGGTGTTGGGTCCCCGCCGATCATTGATGAAGAAGGCCAGGGCTCCTTCTCGCTCTGATGATGTTGCAGAGGATATGACTGCAGATGTCTCTGACAGATCTGCTTCGGATTCTGAAGCCTTTTATTTGAGTAAGTTCTTATCTGCCTTTCACCAGAGTCAATTTAAGCTGGTTGTTGGTCGCTCCCTAGTGTCTGAGCGTAAATTAGTTAAGACGGATGTAGAAAGTACTTAGGTTATTAAGATTTTGCATGATTTGAGATTGGAGAAGAGTGCTTATACTGCCCTTATTTTTGTTGCTGCTATTGTGCATGAATTTTATGCAAATTTGTCTAAATCCATTCGTGATGCATCGTCTGAGCATGTATTTTCTATGTTTGTGTGGGGTTTTTTGGATTCCTTTTTCTCTTTCTGTGATCAATGCTTATTTGGGTCGTGAGCATGTTGTTGCTCATGCTCCGATGTTTGATCTGAATGAGGTTGCTGCTGAGTTGACTGGTGGAAGTAAATATGTGTGGCCATCAGGCCGTTTTTTGCTGGTGTCAGATTTGAGTGTGAAGTATTCTATACTTTACAAGATAGCGGTTCGTAATTAGATTTCCAGCACTCACAACTCTACTGTGGAGAAGCCTCTAGGTCTGTTGATGTATAAGGTTAGAAATCGGGTGGAGTTCAACCTAGGACAACTCATTTTTGAGCATGTTGTGGCCCATGCCGAGTCTTCCCGGAGTCAGCAGCCCATTGGGTTTCCTAGAATGATTTTTAGCATCATCATGGCTCAGCATAATGTGGTGTCTGCAGAGGATGTATATGAGCCAGAGGCGCTGCCGCTCATAATCAGCCAGAAGTTGTTTTCATCCCAGGATGCCCAAGACATCCCTGTCAGAGATGATGTTGCTGGCTCTGAAATTGTGTCGTATTCTGTCCCTAACAAATTGGTTCCATCTTTATCTGTCACCTCTGTCTTCTTTGATAGGTACATAAAATCGTTGGAACGTGAAGTGCAGCTTCTAAAGAAGTCCATCAGGTCTTTTAAGAGTCGACAGCAGGAATTGGAGTCTCTCCTCATTGATCTTCGAGCTCGGGCTCTTGGTCTTGCCTCACCATTTGATGATGCTGCTGCTGGACGTAATGCTGATCAGCCTTCCACCACCACTGCTACTCTTGCTGATGATAAAGATGATGCCTCTCTGCACTGAAAGCCCTTGCCATTTTTGGCAATAATTAAGAGGGAGAGAAAGTTAAGTCTACTGCTGCTGTCCGCTACTACTGCTGATGATAAGAGCTTGTGTGCTCTTCTTTTGTGCAAAAATTTGTTGAACAATCTTATTGGGGATGTTTTTTTACCCCATTTTTATTTTTGTTGGTCTGTACTTAATTTTTGATCTACCAGACAATACAGTCTTGACTGCGAAAACAATGATCATGATGTTTGAAGACACTTCCGGATCGGACTCAGGGGGAGTGTGCTTGGAACTGTCCCAGACAGTTTTTAAATATATCACTTATTTTGATATATTTTGATCTGCGAAGTTTATTCAAGTGTTGTGCAGATTGCAAAGATAATTGTCGACCATAAACTCCAAAGGGAGAGAATGTTAGTGCCACCATTATGCACTAAGTATTCGTGTTGTGTTGTTGGCAAGATATGTTCGACAATGTATGCTTGGGTTTGTCCCCGAAGCTATTTATTCCGCTGTGCAAGAAAAGAAGAACAGTTGGCAAATTGTTCCCTCTGATGTCCCAGACAGACCCAGGGACATGTTTATATGGCAGTTTCCTTAAATAAAAGATCTTGCACGGATCCGTTCATAGAAGGCAAGATTTGTTCGATTGACTGCCTTGTGCAGTAGATACAGAGCTGCAAATAATCTTCATATCCAAGGAAAGTATCTACACATGTTTGGGAAGATCACAAACCACAATCTTCTTACCATATTGACGACGATGAAGATCGGCGACAATTGTGAAGTGAAGAATATAAGAAGTCCGATTCATTTATGCAATCGGTACCACTTACACTTGTTTAGATTTTCTTAGAAGATTGTTTGAGAGTCATTTCGTTTGTGGTCTTTGTATTAGCTAGTAACTGTTCCACAGTATGTTCTAGCATTTGAGTATTTTTGAGTGAAACACGTGAGGGGTTTATTAATCCGGTTTGTACGTAATCTCGGGAGAGATTGTAAGTTGAAGTTGTCGGTAGCTAGAGAGAGTCTAGTGTCACGGTTGTAAGGGGATCTTACAGCTTTCGTTTAGCGAAAGAGTTCGTGGAGAAGAACGGGCGACATAAGGAGGGAGTCATGTATGTGTAAGATCCCAAATACACTTCATGAATGAGTAACAAGCGAATCTTCAAGTTTGGGAGTAATCCCCCAAAGTGGTTATTTAACCAAACTGGGTATTACCAATCTCGTGCGTATTTTACTGTTTTATCTTTTATGTTCTTACATCTGTCCCACACATATCGTAGAACACTTATTGGTAGTACTTATTAAAACACTTGTGAGCACGGATTATCATTTTTCAGTAAACAAACAATATAAAAAAAAAAGTATATGAGAAAATAAACAAATAAAAATAATTAATAATAATAAAAAATTATTATGGAATCTACCAAAATTTTAATGTTCACTTATTTCCTATCTACATGCTGATTTGAAGTGTTACACTTATTTCCTCTATGGATTTTCTCTTCTAAAAATTGAAGTGTATTGTGAATAAAATATATTTGCTAAAAATTGTTATAATTGCAGTCATTTTTTTAAATTACTTAAAATTATTATACTATCAACTCTCGAAATTTATATATAATTGTTAATAGACAAACCTAAAAAACAACGATTACTTAAAAAACACTTCATACAACTATAAAGCTCCATCATTATCTATTATACAATTAAAATAAACGGTAGTAATTCCATAAATTATAGTAATAAACTAAAGAGTCTTACTATAATTCATATTGTATTCGATACATCCAAGTTAGCTACATGCTCTATCTAAAATACTAAATAACCAAAAATGAGTAGTAACAATCTCCATACACATATATCCGAATGAAACAAACACAAAATATTCCAAGTTCTATAAGCATTGTGCGCATAAGAACAAACAAAGGCATATAATTGGCTAGGATATGTTATAGTTGATCGGTTGAAAATTCCCTCCAGTGTGCATCATCTATTCTTGGATAAAGTGGGTGATTTTCTGGATAATGGAGTGTGGCATTTCACAAAGTCCTTTGTTCACTCTTTCCCGGATGTTCTCTTGGATATCTTGAAGGTTCCTATTGTTAGAGGCGACAATGAAAGGGTATGGACAAAATCCTTGCATGGTCATGTTACGGCTCAGCTTGCTAGGATGCATACTCGTGTTTATTTTTCTTTGGTCAAATAGGGAATGTGGATTTGGGCTACTCATATTCCTATGCGTCGTTCACTTGTTAACTGGCGTCTTCCCCTTTCGAGGATTTTGACCTTTGATACTTTGCATGGGTTTATTGGTCCTGGTATTTGTGTGATGTGCAAGGGGGACACTGAAACTTTGGATCATTTATTTTGGAGTTGTCCCTTTGCTATTTTCATACTGAGGAAGGCATTGGCTTCATTTTCCTGGCTGAATTATTGGCGGTGGTGGTGGCTATTGAATGGGCTAAAAATCTATTTCTGGACTTTATTTGGCTGGAGGTGGATTCTACTTATGTGGTTAATCTTCTGTCTTCTCGGAGTTTGCAGGTCTCTTGGTGCTTGAAGGCTCGTTGGCGAAAGGCTCTAGAGTATATTCAGTCGATTCATTTTTGTGTCTCACATGTTTATCGAGAAGGAAATCGTGTAGCTGACTTGTTAGCTTCTTCTTCTATTTCTTCCGGGTTCTGGTTTTCTTGTATTGATTTAATTTCAAACGCTGTTAATAAGGATTTTTGTGGTCCTGGTTACTTTCGTTTTTCATAGAGGGGTACTGATATAGACTCAAAATGGGGCTTTTTTACTTATGTCTTTTTTGTTATTTTTGAGTCTTTTATATTGAATCTTGAGTCAGTTAGGGAGCTTAAGTAAAGCAGGAAGAAGTGAAGAGAAAAGGCTCAATGTGGGCGTAAAGTGAAGACAAATCCATTGAATGCATAATGGAGGGAACTAGGCTTGGAGAGTCTATTGCAAATCTAGCGCGGAAATTCAGCTCCAAACACTCCAACAAACTGAGACCGCATCCACAACCATTCCGAAATTCATGGGAGTCGACCGTTAGAGCAGAAGAGGTGGAGAAAGAGGGGAGAGAAGATAAGATAAGGAGAGAGAAGGTCCAGGCTGAGAAAACCGCGCACAAGCTATTGAGAAAGAGTAGAAGGAGTCAACACAAAGTGCACTCATGCGTGGGCTGTAGTGGCCCGTTTCTGGCATTTTAGAACTCTCTATAAATACTATGTTTTATTTCATTTTCAGCACGGACAAGTAGGGGGAGATTTTTAGCTTAGTTATTCTGCATTTTCATTTCTCTTTCACTCGGATAATTACAGTCGGTATAATCAGGGGTGATTTGCCTTTAGCTTATACGCGGCTTGTTTTGTTTATAGTTCGGGGTTAGATCCAAACTTATTTAATATATTTCCCTTTATTATGAATTGTTCATTTACTTGTTTTCTGTCTTTCAATATGTTGCATGGCTAATTAATTAGTGTTCGAGTTGAGTGGGATGAGGGTTATGGTGAATAGACATGTATGAGGCTAATCGGGCTTAATACATCTTGTGAAAATTCCCAACTTCAGCTTGGGACGAACGATGACACAACAATGAGGAGTCTATGTGGCTGATCACTCTTAGCCAAATCATTGCTAATGTACGTCAGGGTGGAAGTAAGGGTGACCGATTCCCTGATGAGCCACTAAGTGATAAACCGGGTGAAGAAGCCTAGAGACGACTGAGCCCGGAGATTGAAGTATAGATGGATATGGGCACAATGCCAAAGGGGTCTCATATACCAATGTTGGGTTCCTCCGATTGAAGGCTGTCATTCTTGCAAATCTTCTGCATGACTAACTCTTCTTTGGGTCTTGGATGGTCAGAGACTAAGAGTCGCCGACCGTATCACTCTTAGCATATACCGTAAGAAGGAATTGGGGGTGTAAGGCGACCGTACCTACTCCCTATAACCAAACGGTCAGAACGAGGTAACCATGTGTATGTGCCCGGGATTGCTTGCATTCACCAATCTGATTCTATACTTAACTTGAACATGTTTGTTATTTGCTTGAAATAGTTTATATTGCTAGGATTGTTTTATATTAAGTTGGCAGGAATGAATTAGTGATAGTAATTCTCTCAAAGTTCCAAGAAAAGCTTAATTAGGATAGAAAGGTTAACACTCCTCGTGGGATCGACATCCGCCTTCTGGCACTATACTAGCCGCTTGGGGCACATTTAAGCATCTATTGGGTTATGCCCATATATGTAATTTTGCACGCTAAATGACGGCGTGTCAGATACTCTCTTCCATATGGTTTTTCCCATGTGGGGGTTTCCATATGGGTTTTAATGAGACCCCGGTCCTTTGAGTTTTCAAACTGTGATTTCCTGGACTCTTAGGTTTGGGTTGTTTTTCTTTTTTTTTTCTTTTATATAATTTATTAAAAAAAGGCATAATAAGCTATATTTTTCCACTAATGATCATCCTAACCATAACAACTATTTTTTTATCTGGAAGAGAAAAGAAGAGATCAAGGTCTTTAGTGTTATTGCATAAATACTTTGCCACATAAATTTGTTCTTCATCACTTAGATGACTCATGTTACCTAGAACTTTATAAACTTTCTTCCTCGACATAGATGCATCATGCTCAAATCCAATCCTTTGCACAAGCTCTCTCATTCTTGAATCAGTTTTTTCACAAAAAACATTCATCAAATCTAGAAAGCGGTCATCAAGTGAATCAAGACTTTTTCTCTTTTTTTACCTTTCTCTTTGACCTTTGTACTTGAACTAGTTCCTTCACGAGACATGGATATAAAATCATCTCTAGCTTCTTCATCTTGATTCGACGATGTAAATTGGACATAATCATTCTCGGTTGAGGTGTGCAGACTCTCTTCATTCTTGTGCAGTAGATCTTGGACAACATCATCAAAGGTTTCAGCATGTTCACCAGTTGCTCGATCATTCCCAAATATTCCACACCAATCTTTATATAAGGGCCATGACTTATGTCGCATTGTTCTTGCATTGCTATCAGTCTAGATATATAAAAAATAAAAAGATGGTGAGTATTGCATAGAATGAAAAATATGACACATTAAATCAGTCAACTAGTATATGTACCTTCACATAGTTCGACCATATTTCATCACTGTCCACTTCAATAGTGTGTGCTCTCTTTCCAACCAAAACCACTCCTAGAAAGCATTGTGTATAAAGATCCATAATTTTTTTTCCAAACATAAATCTTTAAAATTATATGAGGTTCAACTTTTAAATTATTCCCTGGAATGGCTTGTTGCATAAGCTGCTCAAGCACTCCAAGGTAACCCCGTCCTAAATTCATTATCACATTTCTAACCTCGAGCAACTGCTTCTTTCAAAGCAACGATCAGTTCGTGTTCCTCACGTAGTGTAACGCCCCAGTCCCACTAGGACCAAAACGTCACCAAAAGACGTACGTACATGCTTACGTAATAAATAATTTTAAAAAAAATAATAATTTAACTTTATAAATAATTTGTAAATGGGCAGCACCTCAACTTAAAAATGTTCAAACCACGCACTTAGGCGTTCTCAAAGTCAACTTTCAACAAGGTTTTTCGAAATCACTAACCCACACATAACCAAACTATGACCTGTCAATAAACAATATACATAACCAATCAGGCCACACATTCAAAAACACCACGGCCAACCCTTATATACATTCAAAATATTTGTATATACAATCAAAAATTGACCATTAGGGTCAACAACTTTCAAACTTAAAAGGTTTGCAGAGTACCAACGGAAACATTTAATATTTAACACATAAACATAAGTTTAAAGATGGTTTTAAGCAAAAACCACATAAGGGTCCATCATCAAAACCCAAACCAGCAACACGTCATCAACCAGCTCGATCTTCAGGACCTGAAAACATTTGAAAATATTTGGGTTGAGTGCCAGAAAACACTCAGTGGGCATTAACATTCGTCCAAGACAAACTTTCATGCTTTAAAACTGTTATACTGCATAAATCATGGAAAATAACCATGAACATCCTTTATAACAAAGTTTACTCTTCTTCATTGGATGAGAGACCCTATGTGATCACATTAATACTTTACGGTTATTTATCTAGACATTTAGTCACAAAGTAAACCGTCTATGCTTGTAAGTCGGAATTCCTCTGTGCATGAAGTCTCAAAACATCCAATCATTGCGTAAACAATGCTATTAAAACATTTAACATGCTTTCATGGACGAATTTAAAACATAGTTGTGAGTTATAGAAAAACCCACCTGGATGATCTCAATAAACAGTGCAATTTATGCGTGAGATGCTACTATGCTTTCGGCTCGTCTCGACCTATAAAATAGAAAATCTAACTTAGAATCCTAATGTAGGCCAATATAATAATAGCCTAGGTCTTAAATAGTTTAAATAATAATTTCGTATGCCATGGGATCATTTGGAATTGAAATTGAGTCAAATGGATGAATAATACGCATTTGACGGACTAAGTCAAGTTAGAATAAGAATTTATCAGACTTCGTAGATCAAATTGAATGGATAAATGAATTGGACTAAATTCCACCACGAAGAAGCTTGTTTTAACATTATGAGCAAACTATAAACTTTAGAATTTCTTTTTAGGAAAATAATATAATATTTGGAAATTATAGGGCTAAATAACATTTTCTAAAAATGCTAATTTAATTGCCAAGTACTAAATTAGAACCGGAAGAATATAAATTTGAGAATTGAATTCATTTAATATTTTACTGGCAAATTTAAAAATTAATAAATCAATCAACATCGGATTAACAGTTTAGAAACGATAGAGAAGTTAATAACTACGAAAAAAATTTAAGATTTGAACAATTAGATTGAAATTGAAAGAAAGCTTCAGTCTCAAGAAATTCACCTAGTTTCCTTTGTTCTTCTTCCAACTTTTCCTTCGTCTTCGTTTCTTTTTACCCCTTTTTCTTTTTTTTATTTTGCTTTTTGATTGTTTTTTTTTATCAAAGCCGAAGCCCCTATTATATGCATATATATATATATATATGAAACACATACATATACGTGTACTGTATGTACACTAAGCAAAACCAACTCTTTCCAAATGGCACCAATTGTTTGGTGGACAACAACTTCTTATCCAAACTAGTTAATTTGTTTTATTTATTTATTTATTTATTATTATTCTTTTTTTTATCTCCAATATATATATATATATATATATATATACACTACTTATTAGCACACGTAGGTGCTATTAAATTTAAACATTCCAATCCCAATTCCAAATGGTCATAGTTGATTGGTAGATGATGATGATTATCTAAATTAAAAAATATATACATTATTTCATTTATCCTCTAAATGACATGGCCCAATAATAACATTTATTAAGGTATTGTTGAATGTGAGTTTGAGTAAATGGATGCAAATTGAGCCTTAATTGGGCCGAAAGTGGATTGGATAATTGGACTTGAATATATAAAATTGGGCTTGGTAGAATAAATTGATTTCAAAGTGTTTAATAAAATAAATTATATTGGAAAGTCAAATGAAGTCCGAATTGGATGTTCTTAGTACACAAAATGATCCCATTAATATCTATTTTTATAATATGAATTTTATTATTAATTTAAAAACTCAACTAAGGTCGAGACTTTTCTTAATCTTATTGCATCTCTAAACCCGTAATTAACTAGTCAAAATAAATTGGGTTCTAATTTCATAAAATTTCTAACTATAAAACAATACTATATTTTTCTGGGTTGTTACACGTAGTGTCCAAATTCGCCTAGTTTTTTCACTTTTAAATTCACCACCAGTTGTCCTCTCACATTTTTAGTTGGTTCTACACAAATTAAACAAACGCCAATAATACAAAATTATTCATTTTTTTTTTGAAACAAACTCTAATACCATTTAATAATTCCAATAATGTAAATAATTCAATGAAAATTCAATAACATAGAATAATTGAAACAAGTCTAATATCATTTAATAATTTCAGTAATATAAAATAATTCAAATAAACTTTAGTAGTATAAAATAATTCAAATAAGGTTCAATTACATGAAAAATGAAAACAATGAACATCAAACGATCAAAATCTGACATAAACACGTCCTATAAATTTGGAAGAAAATTTCATCCAATCCAAGCATTATACATATTAAGAGCAAGACTATCCCTCCAGTTATTCCATTTTTGGGAGGACTCTACTTGATCAATAAAGTTCTCGTCCATTTGCACATGACTAGCAGTATCAGTCAAATCTTCTGGTATTGTTTATTCTAGTGGATCATAAGACATATCTGTACGAATGAAATTATGCAGCAAGCAACATGCCATAATGATACGATTCTGGACCTTGATGGGATAGAATGAAATACTCCTAAGAATGGCCCATCGTCCTTTTAATAAGCCAAATGATCGTTCAATTACATTACGCGTTCTTGCATGCTTTAAGTTGAAATATTCATGAGGATTTCTGGGTACAGATGATGCACTATCCCATTATTGCAAATGATACCTAACACCTCTGTATGGTGCTAGAAAACCATTGGCATTGGTATACCCACCATCACATAAGCAATAATTTCTTATCATCATAATATGTGTAAAACTAATTACTATAAAATAATAGTGAACTATTAATTTTTCCATCAAGTAATGTATTTTAAATACCAATAGGGACTTTCAACCCGTTTGATCTATTAATGGCATCACATAATACTTTACTATCAATAGTAGAGCCCTCCCATCCAGTTAATACATACACATAATTCATATTTTGATCACAAACAACTAGAATATTCACTGTAACATTGTATTTCCTATTCCTATAACGTGCTTTGCCAAACTGAAGCACCTCTACGGGTATGTAAGTGTCATCTAATACACAAAGACAACCCTATTAAAATGATATATGAATAAGGGTCAAATATTGGTCACATAACAAATAATTATTTCATAATTAGCATTATTTTGAGATTATGAAGCTTTACCTTAAAATATTTCCATCGGTCATTTGTTAAGTCATCTGCAATAGACTGTGGCTTTACGAGTAGAATGCTATGCAACTTTAATGCTTTCAGGATAGTATTAAAGTGCTTACTAATTATGTATCCCAATCGTTTGAAGTTAGACTCCACAATTCTATTTTTAACATGCAACAGACTGTGGTTTTACGAGTAGAATGATGTGCAACTTTAATGCTTTCAGGACTACATTAAAGTACTTACTAATTGTGTATCCCGATAATTTGAAGTTAGACTTCACAATTCTATTTTTAGCATGGTGTGCCAAGATATTGAGGAACATAGCAACTTGCTCAGGTAGTTGGACATGACGCGTAGGGACAAGTCCTCCTACATTTCCTAAAAGGTAACATAAACGACCAAATGTGTTTCTATTCATTCGTAAATGTTCTAGACAAGTCACATCATCCATCATCTAAAATAAAAGTGAATTAATTTAATTTTTTGAAATCCGGCGACTCGCAGTGCACTTGCTTGACGCTAATATATGAGTTCGTGCATTGCGCTCGATAATTAATTTATTTTTTTCGAAACAAATATAAACGATAATTGAAAATTAATAATCTAATTTTTGAAATAAATATATATCATAAAATGGAATTAGTGAACCTTAAAATAAAAGTGAATTTTTTTTTTTTTTGAAAATCCCACAACTCGTGCAATGCACTCGTCCGACGCTAACGTATGGGCTTGTGCATTAATTTTTTCAGCTTAAATATAACCCATAATTGAGATTGATAAAACTTAAAAAAAAATATATAAAATAAAAAACACAAGATAAACCCCTAAAATATCTTACAAATACTAAAAATCACCCCTAAAAAATTCATGAACCCTAAAAAGACCATAACCTCTAAACATTAATTGGAATAGAAAAAATACAATTTGAACTAAATATACTAGTACTAATAGACATGTTACTTTTTAAGATAAATGTGATACTGATTTTGACGGATTTTTTTTTTTTTGCGAGTTGACTTGCGAAGTTGGCTGACCCGTCTCAAATAAGATTTATTTACCACTAGTGCATGCAAGTGTTTGTGATTTTACATAAATTTTTAGTCACAATCAATTGTATTTAGTTGTTTCACAAGTTAAAAATCGTGCTAGATTGAAAGTTTTATTTGTAAGGATGATGATAATGTAACACATATTACTACAAACATACACAAACAAATGTTGCACAATTTATTATATAATATTTTGGTCTTGATAGTTTATTAATTATTTGAAATTTAGTGTATTATATTATATTATAATATGTGTATATATATATATACATGCAATAAAATTATTCCCTATCGATTGGAGTAGTACCACAACCATTAATACATTATTTTAAAATTAATAAAATTATATTTGATAGATATTAAAAAATTATTAAAATATATTAGTAGTTAGGTACTATCCCTATCGATTGGGGGTAGTACCACAACCATTAATACATTATTTTAAAATTAATAAAATTATATTTGATAGATATTAAAAAATTATTAAAATATATTAGTAGTTAGGTACTATCCCAACCGGTAGGGTAAAATTTCCTTACATATGTATGTGCATCTAACCAATCAATTATTTCTTTTATTGATTATCAACTTAACACTTTTTGGATTCATATTAATAATTGTCTTATATAAAAAAAAAATAACCGGATAAATAAAAAAAAATAACAAAAAAAAAATTAACGTATTTAATAAAATATTAATTATTTATAAAATATGAAAATATAATACTTACATTATATTAAATATATAATAATTGAATTTGTGACCTGAGTTATGTAATAATTGAGTTTGTGATTTGTTCCGGACATGTAAAAGTAACCACATTATAAGAAACGCTTTTACTTTTGCATGCGATTTAATTCACTTCCCTGAAACGGCGCCGGTGAAGCAGTAAACAAAAGATTGTTCTCGATCTTCCCTCCGGTTCCGTGCAATTCTGCGCACTTGGCGATTTAGATCTCGGCGGGAGAATCGCAGAAATATAGCTGTTGCTATGAATTTGATATACGTATAGAATTATTTGCGCGTATCGATGGGGGAGACCGTACAGAAAGTACTATTCGAGACGCGACGTCACGCTTCGAGACCTTATGCTTCCAATTATCCTCCGCAGCAACAGGTTTTTTGAATCAAGTGTTTATACTGATTTTTTTTGGTGTCGATCGAGTTTCTGTATAGTTGATTGGTTGGATTATTTTGTTTGTTAAGCTAAACGATGGCGGCGGAGGCGGTTTACTTTCTTATATTCCATTTCGAGGTACATTTACTTGTTTATTGTGAATTCAGCGATTTGATTTGTGTTGAGCTTCGGTGATTTGCTGAGTTTTGTTATGACTATGTTCGATTGAATTTGTCGTGTGTAGTAGAGTGGAATTATTTGACATCCATGTATAACGTTTATTGCATGTAATCGAAATAGGAGAGATCAATGCCATTGCGAAATAAGTGAAATTCATTTTGGCGCTATTGAAGTTCGTTCTCCTTTTCCTCTTTTTAAAGTTTGACTTAGCATTTGGATTATCGAACTTATTAATTTCTGTCCCTTCTTCCTTTTTTCTTTTTTGGTGGTGGTGGTGTGCTCAATACTTAGTTGCTGATGCAAATTTCCGTTTTATTGTACCCTGAAGGGATTACTAAACTCATAGAGAAATGGAGTGCATACAAACAACCAAGGAGATTAAGAAGATTAGTATCCTTGTTTGTCTCTGCAAGAGGTGATTATGTTGCTGTAGCTTATGGAAATCAAATAGCAATTTTGCGGAAGGAAAATGACTACCAGGAGCCTGTGGGAAATTTTACATGTAAGATTTGCTCATTTTTAAATTAATTCAACAATCTTGTTCAGGGAATTGTTGAATGGAGATACATTATAGTTGAGGAAGGCATTACCTCTGGTATAAGTCATATTTAATCACATCAGTGTTTTAGAAGCTAGGAGTAAACCTATATAAAATTGTGCAATATCTTTGTTATGATGGAACATGTTACTGTTGAAAGTTGAACTGTATTACTCCTTTAGCTCTTGAGATCATGAAAAGTAGCCAGATTTTTCAGAATAACTATTATGGTGGACTATTCATCAGGAGTCAGAAGTTCTCCAATAATTTGGTTTTTTTTTTTTTTTGACAAAGAATTTGAAGTCAAAACTGCACCTCATTGGCACAAAGAGAATCTTTGGAGATCTCCGAAATCTCCCTAGATAACTTGTTAAATTCAAAATTTTGATGCTTGGATACTTTTTGCAGTTGAATATTGATTTTCTCAGCTGGTTTTTTCACTGATGTAGGTGGGTATGCTGGTATATTCACATGTGGAACCTGGTCAGAATCTCATGAATTACTTGGAGTTGTTGATGATACTGGTACCATCTACATTGTCAAGCCAAATGGTGAAGAAATGACCAGAATTACAAAGAGGCATTTGAATTTATCATCATCTATTGTTGGCTTGATTGCGCAAGATGATGCTTCTGAGAAGAAATCTTACTTGTAAGTTTGACTAAAGGTTTCTTCTCTTTACGAATTTTGCTTTCACAATAGTAAGATCAAGACTCCATTATATTCTAACTTTGGAGTATAATTCTTTTTGACAGGTGCAGCCTCACTGTTTTTGCTTCAGATGGTTCTTTTCATGATATTGAGATATCTAAGGATCCTAGTGCCTCCATTTCGTCAGCGCAAGCATTGAACAATTCATCGATGCTTAGACAATTTCCTTCAGAAATTTGCTGCTGGGACTATCATCCAAAACTTTCTTTATTTGCCATTATCAGTAGTGCTAGTGATATCAAATCTACATTTAATGGGAGCACTGGTATTCCCTAACATTCTTTCTCCAACTCAATGACTTTGGTTCTATTCAGATTGTCGTGGTTGGATCATAGTGGGATTAGTGTCTTGGAAGTGTTTATTCTTGGAAAGGAAACTGCACATTAATTAGAAGGATTAATATGATGACATTGTTTCCTAAAGTTGTTTACTTATCCCAGATGATTGCTTATTTTATAGACTATAAGCTACATCATACAACTTTGTGGTAAATTGCATAAAATTTTAAAATTGACACAAAAGGTTGATCTAAACTTGTGTATCATCTATTGCTTCTCTGTGTTATTGCAGATTTATTTGTCCTAAATACAGGTTTTTGCTTGCTAAGAAATTGGAGAACTCTTTTTTTTTTTGAAAAACTTAGTTGGTCTTATTTATGCTCCTTGACATTTATGATACCAAGTTCATCATCTTGTGGAAAATACAGACAGTATATGAACAGATATAGTTTCCTTCTGTTTGGAAGCTTCAGCTATTTTGTGCCTTTTCAAATGTTAATACCAATTCCCCTCGAAACTATAGCTGTTTATTTACTGTCTATATTGGTTCCCTGTGTTATTTCAGATTTATTTGTCCTAAATGCAGGTTTTTGCTTGCCAAGAAATTGGAGAAACCTTCTTTTTGAAAAACTTAGTCGGTCTTATTTAAGCTCCTTGATATTTATGATTTCAAGTTCATCATCTTGTGGAAAATATAGACAGTAAATGAACAGATATAGTTTCCTTCTGTTTGGAAGCTTCAGCTATTTTGTGCTTCTTCAAATGTTAATACCAATTTCCCTCGTAACTAGTTGCTCTTAAATGAAGGAAGAAAGTGGAATTTTTTTATCGTCTACTAATTGAATTTCACAACTTTTCTGCTTCAGGGTCCTATACTGTATCTATTTGGCGAAGAAAAGAAAACTTGCAAATGGAGCCAGTGGTTTTCAGTAAATCTGAAGGTTTATTTTGCGCAGCAAAAGGATATCATGGTCAACATACGCCTCCGAAAGTGCTGTTTTCACCAAGTGGAAACTTTGTTGCTTCCCTTGATGTTGAAGGATGCTTGTTCACTTTTAAATTTGATGAAGAAACGTGTTCTTTCTCAAAACTTTCTGATGGTGTGAGCTGTCACACAGGGGTGAAATCTGACATGTCAATCATTGGAACAGAGTTTTTACAAGATATTGTGGATTTTACTTGGTGGTCTGATGGTGTACTTACTGTAGCAAAACGAAATGGAATCATCACGATGATTGATGTTCTTAATCATGTAAATGTATCACAGAATGATATTTCATACTCAATGCCCCTTTTAGAAAGAGCCCAAGAGCACCCTGGGCTCATTTTTGTTTTAGAGAATAGCTCATCTGAGGATAGCTATAGATCACCAGAACAGAAAGGTGTTATTGATTGTCTCACAGTAGAGAGTCCCAATAAATTTGACTTTTCCAAGCTGAAGTGGAGTTTAGTATCATTGACGAAAAGATCTGTTCTCGAACTTTATGATAATCTTATTAGAGTTCAAAGGTTTCAGGCTGCACTTGACTTTGCAGATTGTCATGGACTTGACAAAGATGAAGTGCTAAAGTTGCAATGGTTATCTTCTGCCCAAGGAGTGCATGATATAAATACTATTCTAACTACTATCAAGGATCAAGGTTTTGTACTCTCTGAATGTGTAGATAAAGTAGGACCAACAGAAGACGCAATGAGGACTTTGCTTTCTTTTGGGCTTCGCTTAACAGAATCTTACAGATTTTCTGAAGTGGAGGATAATGAGAATGAGCAGATTTGGAATTCTCGTCTCTCAAGACTCAAGTTATTGCAGTTCAGAGACAGGCTAGAGACATTTCTTGGGATAAACATGGGCAGGTGGTAGTTCAAGGTCACCCTTAACATTTCATCAGATGGAATCATGCTATTTGCATAACTTTCATGTTTTGTGGAGCCAGATAATTCTCTCTTTCTAGGTTAATACTTAGTTTTGTCTCCTAAGATGTTTTTCTTGAAACGTATTCCTGAAGAATGTGCTACAATATGCATGAAAACTATTGCGAAATCAGCTGTTCCTCTTGGTGACCGATATGTATCATCTTGTATCTATGTTTCATTTGCGCAAACCATATGCTGACACATATACACGAATATGTACATCACATGCACATACTTATCTACATGAGATTGATGTGCAATTGGGTGTTTATTTGCACTTAATTGTAACAAGAGTCTGTCTGCATCTTTACACCACACAACTCATGAAATTAGAGGATCAGATTTAAAAATGCGAATTGCAACAGTTTCTTCATGAATGAGGTTGAATGTGCTTCTGTCCTTTATTTTAACAGTAACATCATTCTTATGGATTTCACTGACTTGAAGCTTAATAACATAGCTTTGCAGGTTCTCTATGCAGGAGTATAGCAGATTCCGTGATTTGCCCATCAGCAAAGCCGCTATAGTAATTGCCGAAGGTGGGAAGATTGGAGCCTTGAACCTTCTATTTAAGCGTCATCCATACTCTTTGGTTCCCTCCATGTTGGAAGTTTTAGCTGCCATACCTGAAACAATACCCGTTCAATCTTACGGGCATCTGCTTCCTGCAACTTCCGCCCCTTCAAATATTGTTCTCAGAGATGAAGATTGGGTGGAATGTGAAAAGATGGTGATGTTTATCAACAAATTCCATGTGAATCATGAGAGTTATATTCAATTTATGACTGAACCCATTGCAATGAAATTCATGTCATTTCAGTGGCCATCAATATCTGAACTTTCTTCTTGGTACAAGAAAAGAGCTAGAGATATTGACTCCTTAAGTGGCCAACTAGAAAACAGCATGTGCTTGGTTGATTTGGCAATTCATAAGGGAATCTCTGAATTGCAGGATTTCCTTGAGGATATTCATTATTTGTTCCAGCTTATATACTCTGATGAAAATAAAGATGACACCAACTTTACTGTGAGCCTTGCTAGCTGGGAGCAATTATCAGATTATGAAAAGTTCAAGTTGATTATGATGGATGTGAAGGAGGACAATGTGATTACTAGATTACACAAGAAAGCCATTCCATTTATGCAAAAGAAGTTTAATGTATTGACTGGGGATGATGCTATCATTGGTCATCTTACCCAAACTAAGACTGTGGATTCATTTCTTGTAAGATGGCTGAAAGAAGTTGCTGCGCAAAATAAACTAGATTTGTGCCTAATAGTGATCGAAGAAGGGTTCAGAGACATGACTGACCACCATTTGTTTAAAGATGAAATGGAGTTTGTTGATTGTGCCCTCAAGTGTATATACTTGTGCAGTGATGTAGATAGGTGGAGTACCATGGCCACAATTTTGTCTAAACTGCCACAGATGCGAGGTAGATTTTCCTTAGATATTACTTGTTAATAGTAAGTGAAGTGAATCATTTTTCTGATAATCTTGAGTCAGTACATCTCATTCTTGAAATGAGCTATGGTAACTGATGAAAATATTTATGAGCTACGGCTAAAGTAACAATACAATCTGTAGTATTTGTGTTGATTATTTATTATTATTATTTTTTGCTTTTTTCTATTGGTTACATATATGCTGAGTTCATACAGCATGTTTTTGTTATCTGCTTATACGATATGAGGAATGTTGATAATCTACTAGCCTTTGTAATTTTGTACTAAGTGCACACTTTCTCACTGGATGGTAGTATGTGCCATTTGCTTAAAGCCTTCAGTCAAATATATTCCTGTAACTGTTTAGTGATTTTTCCGAGAGCTTATACTTACTGTTTTTTAATTTGTGATTCAGTTTTTTAGTGGTATGTGTTCATGAAGGATTGCTCACAATGTATTTAATGGTCCAAGAGATATATTTTTCAAACATTCCCTTTTCATATTTCCAGCAACCATGTAATTTGGTCCACTTCCTTTTTGCAAATTATTGTTGAAAAATGGCTTGCTTTCGAATTTCTTTTTGAAAAGAAAAGTAGATTGTGTGAGAAGTTCTTTTTCATGGTCTTGTCATACATTATTCATCTCTTTCATGCGATCTCCGTTCATTATCTTAATTCTCCTTTTGATGACACCAAGAAAGGAAGGTGGAAAACAGAGTAGGTTCGCATCAAGTTATGTTTGAAATTATGTGCAAAGATAATAATTGAAAGAAGAGAATCCTTAATAGATGTTCCCCTTAGGATTAAGTTTGAAGTGTAAGTTAGTAGTACTGAATGTAACTGAATATTTTTAAAATTTGACAGATGTTGAAGCTGCGGATATAAGGAACAGGCTCAAACTTGCAGAAGGCCACATTGAAGCAGGAAGACTATTGGCACATTATCAGGTTTCCAACTACCTTGCTTGAATGCTTAATTTCTCTGTGCCAAACCTGTTAATGTATATTATTTTTTCATTCTCCCTCTGTATCATACATGGATACCTTGAGATGTAGTTAGGCTAGATGCAGTGGTTTTCTGGATTTATTAGATCTTCTGCAGATTTAGAAATTCGAATTTCAGTGATCTTTTGTTCTTTTTTTTTTCGTTTGTACATCTTCCCTAACATTTTAGGGAAGCTGTATGGAATATAATCCCAAAAGTGTCCTGGTTATGTTGCACTCAGTTATTATTTGGGTTAAATTTTGCTAATGGACTTCTAGCATAACTCAAACAACTGAACATGACTTGGGGGTGTTTGGGTGATCTTATAAGATTGTTTTAGAAAAAAAAAAAAACTTGTAAGATGTTTTTGAGTTTGTAAGCACCTTAAAGATATTTTGTCCTCCCAAAGTAAGATGTTAGGAGCTTATAAATTTTTTTATTAAAAGTGGGGGAGGGGGGACTTTTTTTAAAAAGATCTTATATCAGAAACCCCTTACATTTTTTTATCCAAAAAATAAAGAAAAGAAACCACTTATGTTTTAGTCATTGTAATTACAACTTTGTCACTATTAACATCTTATAAGCTCAAAAAACATCTTACAAGCTTAGCCAAACACCCTTTTAGTCATGTAAAATTATCTTCTGTTGGATATGATATATTCGCAATTCTGTAAATGCGACTGCCACTGTTCTTCACATATATTTCCAACTTTTTGGTTGCACTCAGGAATGAGGATGAGTTGAATAGGATGTGAAAAGATCTTTTCGCCTTCTGAAAATACTATTCTTCTTTTAAGGACCTTGTAGGCACTAATTCAGGATGTATTTTAAGTAGTTCTAATGGAATGGAAGGTAATGTCTAATTGCTTAAGCAGCTTTTTATTTTCAAATCGAGCAAACTTAACTTGATGTTTCGGATGTCTACGCTTCATTATGTTGATTGAGAATGCCTGTTGATGTATTACTTGCCTTTGCACTGGCATCACATGCAGTGCAGTTTCAGGGGTGATACCCAGTTTGGAGCTCTTTCAGAAATGCAGCCCTTTGATTTATGGTATTCATTGACAACTGTTTCTTCTTTGGTCAGGTCCCAAAGCCCATCAATTTCTTCGTGGATTCACATTTGGATGAAAAGGGTGTAAAACAACTTCTTCGTATTTTACTTTCAAAATTTATCCGCTGGCAACCAAGTCGAACAGATCATGATTGGGCAAATATGTGGCGTGATTTGCAGTCTCTTCAGGAAAAGGCATTTCCTTTTCTAGATTTGGAGTTTGTGCTGACTGAGTTCTGCAGGGGATTACTTACAGCTGGAAAATTTTCCCTAGCAAGGAATTATTTGAAAGGTACCAGTTCTGTTGCTTTGGCAACAGAAAAGGCTGAGAATCTTGTTATTCAAGCTGCAAGAGAGTATTTCTTCTCAGCACCAACTCTTACGTCACCTGAGGTAATTCTTAAATCTTACCTACAAATATTTATCGTGTTACTTGTATAATTGATCTATAATCTATTGATAATTTTATAATTTATATTGGCATCTTCTTGTTAAGTTATGTTAGATCATGTCGGGGAATATTGTCTATCAACTTTATTCATTAGCAAAAGGAAAAATACAAAATCACTGGTGCAACCTAGTCAGAACCTAGCTCCATGCATATCCCCCTTATCCATGCATCATTGATTGAGACTCTTTTGGCTGCTCTGCCATACAATGGTTTGGTATGGAAAACATTATTTTGAACTATAGATTTAATGTTCTCTCCACGTGGCTATGTGATTGCTGTTTTAATCTGTGATAATTAAAATTTGTCTCGGTTGACACTTGTCACAGAGGAAGTAATCGATTTTGTTGAATTTGTGTCCAGATCTGGAAGGCTAAGGAGTGTTTGAATATTTTCCCTAGCAGCAGAAATGTCAGGGTCGAGGCTGATGTTATTGATGTTGTTACAGTTAGACTTCCAAATCTTGGAGTTAACCTTCTCCCAATGGCATTTAGGCAAATAAAAGATCCTATGGAAATTATTAAGTTGGCAATTACAAGTCAAAGTGGAGCTTATCTTAATGTTGATGAACTTATTGAGATGGCTAAACTTCTTGGGTTGAGCTCGCAAGAAGAAATATCAAGAGTTCAAGAAGCTATTGCGAGAGAAGCAGCATTTACAGGAGACATACAGCTGGCTTCTGAACTCTGTCTTGTTTTGGCCAAAAAAGGCCATGGTTCTATTTGGGACTTGTGTGCTGCTATTGCAAGGAGTCAAGCCCTTGAGAACATGGACTCAAAATCCAAAAAACTGCTTTTGGGATTTGCTTTGAGTCATTGTGATGATGAATCAATTGGCGAGCTTCTTCAGGAATGGAAAGATCTTGACTTGCAGGACCAGTGTGAAAGTCTCAGTATGCTGACTGGTAGAGAGCCTTCCAAAGAACAGAGTTCCACAACCCCGGGTGAATTCTGTGGGAGGACATATATCAGTTTCGAGAACCAGGAGCCACAATTTGCAAAATTGAAAAGTTTACTCACTATGGTTGTTCAGAACTTGTCCTCTGAAAATGGATATGACTGGGAATACCTTAAAGAGAATGGGAAAGTGATTTCTTTTGCTGCCTCACAGCTCCCATGGTTGCTCAAATTGTGTGAAGATGAAGAGCTTGGGAAAAGTTTTACTTCAGATTCAGTTTCCAGAATCCAGCATGTTAGTATAAGGGCAAGAGCAGTGATGACTGTGTTATCATGGTTGACTAGGAGTGGTCTCATCCCAAAGGATGACCTGATTGCTTCTCTGGCTAGATCAATTATGGAACCACCCGTTTCAGATGGGGAGGATGTTATAGGTTGCTCTGTTTTGTTAAATCTCATAGATGCCTTTCATGGAGCTGAAATAATTGAAGAACAGCTTAACACAAGAGAAAACTACATTGAATTTTCTAGTCTGATGAATGCGGGAATGATTTATAGTAAGTTGCATAGTTATGGCGTTGAATGCAAGGATCCTGCTCAAAGGAGAGAGGCCCTGATGAATATGCTTCAGAAAGAACACAAACCTCTCAGTTCAGGTAAATTTCCTTAGCAGTAAATTCTTGACAATCTTGCTTATTCATTTTTCTATAGAACTTACTGGTTCCAGCATAATTACAGAAGCTTTTTTTATGTTTTTCCCATTTTTTTTTGTTTTTCTTTTTCTAGTTTCTCTCCATGCTTGTCTTTCAAAACTTACTAGAGTCATGCTATATACAATCCAGATGAGTGCAGTAAAGTACACGAAGCACAGTCAACATTTTGGAATGAGTGGAAAGTCAAATTAGAGCAGCAGAAAAATGTAGCTGATGAATCGAGAATATTGGAGAAATTAATTCCTGGAGTGGAAACCACACGTTTTTTTTCTGGGGACAGGGAGTATATACAAAGAGTTATTTTTTCTCTTATTGAATCTGTTAAAACAGAGAAGAAGCAAATCTTGAAGGATGTTCTCATTCTCGCTCATACTTACGGCCTGGACCAGGGCAAGGTACAATTATTTTCTCTTTAACCATGATAAGTTTGCAGTAGTTATTTCTTTTGATGTGCTGTGTTGTTTTTAGGTGCTTCTGTATTACCTGAGAACTATACTTGTTGCTGAGGTATGGAGTGTTGATGATATAATGGAGGAAGTTTCAGAATATAAAGAAGAAATACTTGGTTATGCTGCAGAAGTCATTAGGTCCATTTCTTCATCAGTTTATCCTGTAATTGATGGCCATGATAAGAAGAGGCTTGCATTTATGTACGATCTACTCTCTGACTGCTATAAGCAGCTTGAGTTGCCTCCTGAAATCAACCAACATCTAGTGGAAAAAAGTGACCTTGGCCTAGCGAGGTTTTGCAAAACTGTTGGGCAAGAATGCAGCAGGGTCTCCTTCATTGAGAGCCTTGATTTTAAAAATATTGCTTTATTACAGTGTCTGAACTTAGGTTGCTTCAACAATGAAGTTTGTGCTCAAATTAATGAAAATAATGTGGAGGCATTGGCAGAGATGGTTCGGAACCTGGTTCATATGTACGGTGATGCTGCGCCTGGGGGTCTCTTATCATGGAAATCTGTATATACGCATTATGTAATGAGCTCTTTGGTCACTTTAGAGGGCAGAGCCGAAAGAGAAATGCATTGTCAAAGCTCTGAAGAAATGAACTCTTTTATAGATGAGATGGAGCAGTTGTTTGATTTATGTAAAAAGCATATCAGATTCATGGAATACCCAGGTATTTTAGACATACTGCAAAGCTTTTTCACTATAATCTTACCCAAAAATAAAAACTTGAGGAGCTTTCCTTGTGACACAATTGGGAAAGAGTGCCTTGTGAAACTTATAAACTTCTGGCTCGGGTTGATGAATGATGTGGAAGATTTGGTGTCACTAGACATTTTGGGAGAAAGGTTCTATTCTGAATGTTCAATGATATGCCTGAAAGTTTTCTTGGATTTGCTTGTCGAGGGTATAGTGTCACCCACTCAGGGTTGGCGCACAGTTGTTAACTATGTGGCCTATGGTCTCGAAAACAGTGTTGCTATTGAAGCACTTAATTTTTGCCGAACAATGATTTTTTGTGGCTGTGGGTTTGGAGCTATAGCTCATGTCTTTTCTGCAATAGCAGAAAAGTTCCCACCTGGAACTTTGTTGATAACAATCAGCGCAAAATCATCTGTCAACATCCAGGATCTTTCGAAACTCTATCTAACTATACTCGAAACTGTTTTACAAGAAATAGCTGGAGGTTCCCCCGAACGCCAGAGCTTACATTATTTAATTTCATCCCTGAGTAAAATGGAGGGAGACTTGGAGGATCTGAAGAAAGTAAGGCTTGCAGTTTGGGACAGAATGTCAATGTTCTGTGACGATTTGCAGCTGCCAAGCCATCTCCGGGTATATTCCTTAGAGCTTATGCAATTTATCTCTGGTAGAAAGAGAAATTTGGTTGCTTTTTCTTTGGAGGGGCCTGCATGTCTTCTGCCTTGGGAAGGGTGTGACCATTTGCAGGGCAGGACTGCAAATTGTGAGAATATTTCTGATGACCCGACTGCAAAAGATACGTCGAGTAGATTTACAAGTACGCTCGTGGCCCTGAAATCATCACAGTTGGTTTCATCCATCTCCCCTAGTCTTGAAATTACCCCAGACGATATTCATTCAGTGGATTCTGCTGTTTCCTGCTTTCTAAGAGTATCAGAATCAGCAACCACTGCAATGCACGTCAATGCTTTGTTGGCCGTGCTGGCCGAGTGGGAAGGACTCTTTACAACCGGAAATGATGAAGGTGTTCCCGGGGATGCATCTGATGCTGAGAACAACTGGGGCAATGATGGCTGGGATGAAGGTTGGGAGAGTTTCCAAGAAGAATCAGTTGAGAAAGAAACAAAGGAAAGCAATACCCATTCAGTTCATCCCCTTCACATTTGTTGGATGACAGTAATAGGAAAAATGGTTACGCTCTCCAGCCAGACGGACATATTAAAACTGCTCGACCAGAGTGTTGGTAAAAATTGTGGAATATTACTGGATGAAGATGATGCTCGTAATCTGACTCAGACTGTACTCGAGGTGGATTGCTTTTTAGCTCTCAAGATGGCGTTATTGCTCCCGCATGGGGCAATACAGTTTGAGTGCTTGGATGCCGTTGAGAAGAAGCTGAAGGAAGGATGCATATCAGACGATATAGCCCAGGACCATTTCTTCTTTATTCTCATTTCATCATCTGGGATTTTGTCGAGCATCATAACAAAGGCTTGTTATGGCACCACATTTTCTTACATATGCTTTATGGTTGGTAACTTCTGCCGTCAGCTCCAGGAAGCACAGGCATCAGCTACCAAACACTCAGGCACCACCGGAGGTGAGAAAAACAGAGAACGCCTTGATTTTCTCTTGGTGAGACTTATCTTCCCGTGTTTCGTGGGAGAGCTTGTGAATGCAGATCAGCAGGTTCTAGCCGGATTTCTGGTGACGAGATTCATGCACACGAATGCTTCGCTTAGTTTGATAAACATCGCAGAGGCCAGTTTGAGATCTTATTTGGAAAGGCAGGTCCTTGAACTACAACAAAACGAGTCGTGGGAGATTACAAGAGGCTTCTTCGAACCTCTTTCGAATACACTTAGCAATTTCAAAGTTAAGTTTGGGAGTTTAATACAATCGGCACTGTCTTTGCTGCCAACAGATATTAGATAACTGCGGCTGCACTTCACTTACCGAAACAGAACTCTTGTACACATATTCTCTAGTTTACTACTACTTGCTCACAAATCTCTGTTTCAAAGCAGATGACAAAATTTGTGCTCTGTTAACTTATAGATCACTTGCATTTCGCGAGATGAGTTTATATTTTATCTCTGTATTTTATTTTTTAAATGAATTTCGTTTTTTGGAGGTATGTAGAGTTTGTTGCAGCGAGACAAAAATTGGTGTTTTTCATGTGCCAATCTTGTTTCTCATAGCTTTTGAGAAATCCTGATTTGATGAAAATTGAAACTTTTATACGAGAAAGTTGGTCTAAATTATTTCTACTGAATAAATATTTCACGTTTTAATATTTCTACTGAATAAATAATTTAACAATCTCGCTATGATTTTTTTGAAGGTAACTAACCGTTGTTTGAACCAGTCTTTAATTACTTACCTTTTTATATAGTATAGATTTCCTTCAATAATACATCTTGTCATAGAAAACTGAAAATTAAAAAATCTCGACCTTCCAATACAACCAAGTGCACAAATTATCACATTATCATCATTCTTATAAATTAATTATATCTAAGTATAAATATATTATTGACCGAGTCAATTTAAAATCAGTATCAACTGTAACATTAAAAAGTATCACTTAAAAGTCCAAATCTTTAAAAAGTATAGGCCAAAATAAATAAATAAATAAAAACCATCAAAATTCTTTAAAAAGTATAGGCCAAAATAAATAAATAAATAAAAACCATCAAAATCAGTATCAACCGTAATATTAAAAAGTATCACTCAAAATTCAAAAAGTATCATCTGTATCTTAAAAAGTAGCACCTACTTTACCATTTTTCTTTTTTGCGGGTTGACCGGGTCAACGCGCGTTGATCGGCGTTTGACCCGGTCAAATGTGTTGACCGTCTGATATAAGTTTATATACACCTAATGCATGCAAGTTTTTGCCATCTAATTTTCCCCTTGTTACATGATTAGTGTTTTTAAAATTAAAATAAAAGAATAAAAAAAAATCTACTTTTCTTTTCTTTTTTTTGGGACTCTTCTGTCCTTAAAAAAATTATTTACCGAGCTAACGGTAAATCAGTTGACAAACAGAAACAGCCACCCGCTAATCCAGAATGAGCGACGCCTGAAATTACAGATCGCCATCTTCATATCAACATGCACATGATTTTATTTACATAAAAAAGAAAGAAAAAAAGGTGACCTGTTTCATAGATAAGCACAGAGATTCTATCAGACGCATAGAATTCGCGATTCTTTCTTCCTCTGCAATTTTAATATCTTCAGAACTCAGAAGCTGGCTGTGAATCAGAATCTGTGATCAAGATATGGAGAGATTGCCGACAGATCTTTATCTGAAGATTTTCTCTTGGTTGGATCATCAAAATCTTGCAGCTTCTCATATGGGTCAGTAGAAAATTCTGATCTTGATTGATGAAATCCGAGAATTTTGAATTTTTGTGCTATTTTTGGGTTTTTGATGATGAATTTTGTTGAGATCTGAATTGAGTTTTCTTAGATAATCTTTTAATTAATCTGGTATGTTAGATTATTTTGGAAAATCTAATTGTCGTTTTTACATATAAATTGATTTTTGAATTTTCTTTTCTTGTATTAAATTGATTCTCTATGTTAAAGTTGTGCTTTTAAATTGCTAAGCATCAATCTCATCAAATTGCTGCTCTCTGTTGAGTTATGCTTTAAGATGCTGGGGATTATTGTTATTGGAAAAATATTGATTTTATATTGGATCGCAAGAGACATATGGATTAGATGTGTTGAGAGTGAAGATTGATATCATTCTTTCATTTGTATAACCCAAAAAATGTGTGTTGTGATCCAAGTCTGCAGGAAATGGAGAGACTTAGCCTCTGATGACAAGCTATGGTCTACTCTCTTTGAAGAGAGATGGGGAGTCGAACGAGCCACATTTTATGCACCTGCAGGTTCTGAGTCATGGAAAGATGTCTACATTGTTCAAGATCGCTGTGATCGTGTTGGATTGTAAGCCAAGATAGCACTTCTTTGCTGTGCTTGCAAGGGCTTTTTCCTATATTCTTGAAATTTGAGCTTTTGTGCAGTTAAAAGTTATTGCAAGACAAATTTGCAAGTTAGAAACAGATTACTATATCTGTTTTGTTCCATATTGAAAATTTGAGATCAAATCAGTGATCAAGTTTTCGGTATGTTTATAGTAGTAAGACCATGATTACAGTGCATCTCTTGACAAATATACTACCACCAGAAAAAAAAAAAATACAGTAGGCTTCAAATGCATCTTCATAGATTAGGCCATTTTGTGCATATATTTGAAGTCAGTTTTGATATGTACACTATATGCATATGCATTGTGGGTATGAAAAATCTTAATAATTCCTTATTCTATGTTTTTGCACTAATGGTTAACAATTTCCTTGCAGGGGATTGAAGATAATAAGGGAAGGAGATGATTATTTTTTAGTTCACCAAGGTCAGATTCAACGCTGTCTGGGATCAAGACGACAAGTTGATTCGTCAAACTGCAAAAATGGAAAGAAAGATGCAGAATCCATTGATGAAGAGCAACCAAGTTCAGGTATCTTGGACAAAATTCTTTTCTTCATAGGGGACATGGAAGCTGCTTCAATGCATGCGAAACGAAACCGTTTGCTATAGATCATTCTCTGACTCATTCATGGATCTGCAGTTGTTTGTATTTATTTTCTTGAAAAAAAAAATTGTTATGCCGTTGCATTATCTGCTAACGGCTATATGGAGTAGGCTGATCTGACAATTCTCAGCTCTTTGTAAGCAACATTTCTTGCAGTACGATGTAATTTAAATAATTGATGCAAATTATTTCATGAATTTCAAAGGTAAGTTTCTCCTTTTCTCGACTAGTTTAAAGAGAGGTCATATTTGGGGTGAGTTTCATTAACGGATTCATCCCAGCTCATATTTGTGTATGTGGTGGGAGAGAAAATGTAGATAAATTCGAAGACTATATATAAATTGAGGCGTGTGCGCATTGTCGACTCGTTTTTATGTCTGGACTATGTGAGAATTTTGTAATAACGTACAACTGACTATAATGGAGCAAAAATAGCTGTGAGGACTGAGGAGTTTACATGGGGGAAAACTTATCCCAACATTAGCCAAAGCAAAGCAAATGCATGACAGCTAAAAAGCTGCGATATTGTTCTATTACAGTTGAGAAAGACAAAACAATGGGAAAGCGAAACGGCTGAAACAAAACTGGGGAACTTTGGATGCTTAAAAATCACAGATATAACAAAAATAATACATCTCAGAATAATGGGAGAATGTTCAACTATCCTTTTACAGCTTGAGACAAGAATTGAAGTATGTTATATTTTTGCACATTTTCATTAGAGAAAATACTCGTGTAGCAGCAATATTTTTTTATGGCCAACGATTTCTTTATGAAACTTTTCTAATAGTGCAATAAATTTAATGATATGCTCAACTAAAACTACTGTCTGCGTTTTATGGCAGAAAACAGTTGAAACTAATCAATCAAGCATCATTTAATGGCTCGGCCTCGCTGTTTTTCTCCTTCATCATAGCCCAATCTTCGGTCTCTGAACAAATAGAAACAGAGAACAAAAGGAAGGAAGGGACATCAGATGACTGTTGCCAAATATTTTAGGCGATTTTCACCACTTGTATGTGTAACATTACAGCAATATAAATTTTACATCATCTCTCTAAAAGTAGTTAAAGTTCGATAAACATATTTTACTCACTTGGCTTTTCTCCAATTGCTGCAAGCCGTCTCTGCAAGATGGAGGCCACGAAGAGGAAGATGGAGCACATACCAAACATAACTGTGATGGGGAATGCATTCACCTACAAAGAAACCAGAAATGTTAACTTCCAGCAATCAGCCAGTAGATGAAAAGAGTAATTCCTAAACCAGATATATTATGTTCGCGCACTCCTGGCCATTACCAACAGTGCTCATCATGAAATCACGAATAAAAATATTTGAAAGAACCAAAAAACGTACATTGTATAGAACAATACAAACAAAGATGTTCAGCGGGATGCGGAAGAAGTTCATGATGGTGCTTCGAGCCTCCTCGGGTATGTATTGGGATCTCATCTTCATAATGGACGGCCAGAAAAGCCCTACACAACTTTCAAAAGAGCAAAAGCCAAGAAGTTGGAGACACCCTGCAAACGAAATGCTACCGCCCTTCCTCTTTGGATCCAGTGGTATGAAGAACTATCATATAGCAAGTAGAAGTTAGATATAGTCCCCTCTGTCAAGATAATATCAAGTGTAAGAATTAAAAACTTGGACATACATTTGTCAGTATGGGAAGCAAAAGAGAGGCAGAAGAAATAACAAATACAATCTGCATATAGCTCTCCACTCTAACTGAGTTGCGGGCCAATAAGCGAGATGCAATTGAGCTTCCCAGCATTGAAGCCAACATGAAAGTTGCAAAAATAAAACCATGCGGAATGTCTTCATCATTTGGACTCAATGCAGGTGTCCAGAGGAATACAAATGTATACATAGAACCTTCAAACAGAGACTGTATTGCACCAAGCAATGCTATCTTCTCATCTGACCATGAAAAATATCATCTCAGCTTCATGAGGACATTATTACTGAGAAATGCTAAAAGAAAATGAAATTTGAAAGTTCCACATGTGAAAAGTACAATAACTTCAATTCCATCCATTATTTAAAGGTGCCCAGAGTGGCAGTGGCACATCTTTTTCCTTGCATTTCTTGGTGATAAAACATGCAAATGGGGCCTTTGGTTGGTGAATATATATACAAATATCTTTGATAGGTGAATATATATTTCAATTAAGAGAACTGCAAATACCTGAAGCAATTGCTACGGCTGCACCCTTGAATTGAGTGAGCAAGTCCTTGCTCTCTGAAGGGTCCCCATAGTTCTCACTCCATGATGATAATATTACAGCCATTCCAATAGCTAGAAATATGGCAGCAGCATCGAAAGGAGATACAGGCCCAAGATTCAAGGAATCAACCAGATAATTTCCAAACAAGCCCGATATAATAGCAACAAGACCATTACCAAGGAATATTGCCTTAGAAAAAGTTACTGAGAGCCATTGCTGATCAAAGCCCCTCTGAAAATAAGTATAGAATGCAATCAATACACTATACCAAATATTACTTTGCATTACGTATATCTAAACAAAAAGACAATTTCTAGATACAAGCAGGGATATATATAAGAAAAATATAGATAACTGTGAGCTAACACAAGCACACACATGTAACTGAAAAATTATGCAGGGCTATATTTAAGAATATATTACCTTGAAGTGTTCTGCCACAAGCCATGACTCGAATGCAGAAAACAAGAGGGATGTGGCAATACCACCCAAAATGCGCCCAACCATCAGAACTTTGTACTGAGGAGAATGTTTGGTAATGCAGCTCAGTATATATGTGATACAGTAAGTCACGCACGCTCTCTTTCGCCCCCTACAGTTTCATTACATAACTCTTAATAGAGAGAATATATCACAATAAATGAAATCCACATTGTTTCAGGAGTCAATCTCACTGTTTATCTGCTAGAGATCCAACAATGGTTCCAAACAACATGGAAGAGCCAAATCCAGCAATAAAGAGCTGTCCAATTTCACCCTTCCCGAAACCATAAGTACTGTATAGGTAGTACACATATGGACCCTGCAACCAGTCACCGGCTATTGCCACATGTAAATCAAACCATCAGTAAAATCAGACATATCAATATTCACAAATATTATGACAATTACCAAGGACATTGTTAAACCTCTGCTCAAAAGCAAGCATAATTGAAAGAAGATCAATATGGCATGGTGATGGGCAGACATTGTATTAGTTTACATCAATTATCCAGGTATTGTATTCAATAGGGAAAACGTGAAAAATGATGCACCATAAAACAAGTTAGATTGAAAATTTGAAAAGCATAATAGAGGATCCAGCATAAACAGAATTAGATGGTAAATGAATGCAGGCACAACTACTTGTGGAATGAATATTCGATATTACACAAACAAAGATAAAAGATTGAATCAATCAGCCATTTAATTCCAAATGCACAAGTATCAGAAGTTTCAAACCTAATTGTTGTTTTAGAAACGGAACAATTGATGAATCAGCAAACATATTATGCAACTCGACCTAAACACAGGATCGCTCAAGTTCCCAGCTGATAGTTCCTAACAAACTTTATTTACGTCTACTTTGCATACATAATAGTACAAAATCCAACTAAATGGAGCTATTATAACTACCTCAACCTCATGTAATCAAAACTAAGTTCAACAAACAAACTCAAACTCAAGTAAAATCCAGATCCACCAGATATAACACTCAAATCTCTCTCACACGGTCACACATGTTAATCAAATCACATTTACACAAATCAGATCGGGAGATCAATCGAATACATTCAGGCGAAAGATCCAGCAATCGGATCACACACAGAAGCTTCAAATGTACAACACAACAAGACCAGATATACGTAGAAATCCACAAATGCTTGTGGCAATCAAAATAATGCAGACATTTCCCTCGTATTTTACATCTAAAAAAAAAACATCGCATCATTTTCGTTTAACATTCTCCCATCACTTAACTCGAACTAGATCAAATCAAATTGCGACAGAATGTGAGATCGAAAGGCCTAAGATCCGAGATCGGAAAACAAAAATCACCTACCCATCATGAGCGAGTAAACGAGCAAGTAATTGTTCTTGAACGAATTGAAAGCTGAAGAAGTATTAACTCGATCTTTGTTACTTTTGCTCAGCTCCAGCGCCGCCACCACCGCGGCCAGCCCCCCAAACACCATATAGTAAAAAATCTCCATTTTCTCTTTCTGCAACAATCACTCAACTCCTCGTATTCCTCTCTCCCTCCTTGGGGAAAAAGAAAAATCTACGAAAAATGAAAGAAGAGCGAGAAAGTTTCGAAGATACCAGTCAGGTTACTCTGCCGCAGATGTATATATATGCACATTCACATATACACACACTTAAGTGTGCTTCTGTGTGCAAAATGAGCTACGCTGCTTTGCTACTGCTGTGAGAGTGGCATATGATTTATATACATTTATTTCATCATGGCCTCTGATCTCGCCACGTGTCGGATTCTGCGCTGTCGATTAGTGTCGGTAGTTGGACCTTGGAGCGGGGCCACAAGCGGATCTAGAAATGTGGGCCGTCGATTTGTGATCTGTGATTCTTAGCCGTACGATTTGATTCGTGGGCCCGTCATTTCGCGGGTTTTTGGGGTCTTATCCTTTCACGGGTATGGCGCTAGCACGATTTTTAACCCAATTAATAAGGCGGAATATTAACCAATCTCTATGAGAAAAAACGCGTTTTCACTTTAAAAACTTCTGTAGAAAATTTCCCCCTTTTTTTATTGAAACTTGCATTTAACAATAGTAATAATAGTTTCAGAAGCCAAAAATAGATAATAAAATATTTTCCTCGCAAAATAAATTAACTTAATATTTTTCAGCTACATAAAAATATATCGAGTGCATGTGCACCTGAGATTTTTATATGATTGAAAAGGTATGATTTAATTTTTTTTGGCTATAAAAATATTTTACTATCTAATATTTTTCCTCAAAAATATCTCTTGGATTGACTTAATTTGTGAATCCATGTGCATCTTTTGAAGTATCAATTTTAGATATCTATTTTTTATTTATCTTATCTTGACATATCATTGTTATACACTCAATCTTCAAAGTGGAAAGAAATGTGATATAAGTTCAAAATCATTGAGTGGCCATGAAACTGTCGTTTAAAAAAACAAAGATTTGAAGATAAAAGTAGCATTATGGGATTATTTGAATTAACTGTATATAGATTAAAGTAAAATAAGATGATATTAACTCATCATCCCAATAGTAAAGGGAAATAAAATGAATAGTTGGTAAATAAGATGATTACTAGTATACTAATAGAAATTGTATGGAAATATAAAAACACTCATTTTAATGTTTATGCCACGCAATTACTTATTCCTTTCATCTTTCCTAACATTTTATAATTAGTTGGTTAATTATGATTCACTCTTCTCACAAATTAAGAGTTTTCTATCTGGGTGTGTGGGTGTGTGGGTGAGAGGGGTCATATAATGTTGGTGGAGCTGCTATAATTATTTATTAGAAATTGAGAGAGAGAGAGAGAGTAGTGTTGGTGGAGCTGCTAGAGTTATTTATTAGAAACTTTGTGTGATTGTGAGAGAGAGATCATGTAATGTTGGTGTAGCTGCTCAAATTATTTAGACTTGCATTTGTGTGAGATCGTTTAATGAATTTTTTACATTAGACGAATCTCTATTTAATCATGAGGTGGTCTTTTTTTTTTCTTTTATAGTGGTTATCCTTCCCCTCTTCATCTCTCTTTTCCTTTTTTTTTTAGTTTTTTTTTTACTTTTAATTTCTTCATTTTTTTATAAATTTATATTTAATTTTTTAAAATAAATGTATATTTTAAAATGGAATTAGTGAACCCAAAAATTAAATTGAATTTTTTATCCGACATCTCACCCAGTGCATTTGTCCAGAGCTAACATGTGGGCTCATGCACTAGGCTTGATCTAAAATGAAGATTTAAAAAAATTGAAAAAAAAAAAAAAAGAAAAAGAAAATGAGGACCGTTAGACGCTTCATAGGTAATAATACTTCGTTTCTTTACTAGTGAAATTCCACTTCATATGTAATGACACTTATATATTATTAGTTGTTGATCGATTTTTTATTTCAAAGAAAACTAAGAGCTCATGATTTTTGTTTAAAAAAATTGTTTGAAGAACAAGACTTGGTAGAGATACCAATGAAAGTATATTTGTCATGATCTAAAAAATAAATAACAAAAAAAACATTGCCTAAATAATACTTCAATTCATATTAAATGATACTCCAACACATAATTAGTGATACTTTGCTTCATATATCTGCAGAATCAACAAACATATTCTAAAAAAATAAAATAAATGAATCAACTAAATTAAAACCCCACAGTATGATTTATGTAGAAAATAATTTATTTATCTTCTTCTTAGCTTGTGAAAATATTTCATAGTTGATGATACTTCAATTCATATTAAGTGATATTTCAATATATAATTAGTGATATTTTACTGCATACATAGTAATACTTTACTTTATATATAATAATACGCGCGTGGGAGGGCATGTGGACCTAACTGTTTTTGTGGGTTTGAATGAGTTTTTTGGATCGATTTGAATTTTATTCGACCCGTCTAACACAAGAGACCCATTATACGATCTCGTACAAGTTTTTGTCAATTATTTACTTTGGTTTGGTTTCGTTTTCATCAATAATTTCCAGCTTTCGGTTGTGATAATTTATATAAAAGATAATTGATTTTTGTGTAGAGATCACACATATATTTAGATGATCGATTTGATATTTTATATTATAGATTTGAAAAATTAAATGTGTGTTTATTGATTTTATATATTTTTCAATGGTTAAAACCATCTCAAATGTGTGTTAGTACATAGAAATGTATAAATAAGCGGTGAGTCTTATTTTATATTCTTATGTAATGAAAATGTAACGATGAAAAAATGTTAGTAAAATTTGAATTTTTTGTATTTTTGAGTTAAAAGCAGAATAAGACGGACGTATTTTAAGTGCTTAGGGCTTTTTCCAACAGAAGCTTCGAACTCTAAATATAGAGCATATATTCCCAAAATCCCACTCCAATAGATACTCTAAATCATGTTGTATTTTAGCACGATTTTGAATTTTCTCAATATCATAAGTTGGATGTGTGAGTGAAAAAAAAAAACTCATGATATATTAGAGCTGCACTGTAGCGGTGCCCTATCACTGTTCATCGATTTTTTATTAATTTTTATCTTCTACTTTAATTTATTTATTTCTTAAAAATATTAAAATAAAAAATTGCATATCAAATTAAAATGACATCAAATAAGAAGGATCGTGTTTTTTTTTTAAACTAAAATGATATTTAATAAAACTACTAAACATAAAAACCAATGAAAATACAAAGAAATGATTGAAAATACAAATTTAAAAATACAAATACAACATTGAAAATATAAATAAAGCAATACAATAATATTTTCTAATAATTAGAGAGACCACTTCCGCTTCCTCCAATATCCGTTTCTATGTTGTATTATTATTTAGTTTCAGAAATTTTAATAGTTGTTTTTTTTTGGAGAAATTTTGATTAAAATAAATACATAAAAAGTGAATATTGTGGAATATTCCTTTTAAGAGTAGAATTTAGAGTAAACTGTTGGAGATGAAATGAAGATTTTGTTGTATAATCGAAATAGAAACTCTGTAAAATGAATTAAACTGTTAGAGATGGCCTTAGGAATATTGAAAATTAAAAATAGATGTTTGAAAACAAATGAGTGTTTTAGGGCACCATAGACTTTTCCATGTAGATCTCGGACCCATGAATAGGGATATTCCTAATAGAAAAAAGGAAGTGAGTCCGACAAAAAGAAAAACAACTTGGACAAAAAAAGAAGTGACTTGGACAAAAAGAAAGGCGCAAGTCATCAGTTCAAATTCGATAAAGGGCTTTTTTTGGAATGCAAAGGGAACTAATCAGATAATAGGTTACCATTATACTAATATACAGTAAAACCTCTATACAGTATTATTGTTGGGACCAGAGAAAAATATTAGTATAGGGAGGTTATTCTTATATAGAGTTTACATATAAAAATTATTTTAAAAAAATTAATATATAGTGTACAAAATTTGAAAATGTCTGTTCATATTTTAAAAACATTAATTTAAAAGGTATATAAGATTTATTCATGTGCTTTAACCGAATAAGACGTCCTTATAGGAATCAGGCAAGAAGCGCATGGCGAAATTATCCAAAGAATTATAGTATATAAATAGAAAAAGTCTCATGTCAAGAAACTTCAAACATGTTGGACAAACTGTAAATATTTTGGATTCAAGAAGAAATTGATTGTGTTGACGAACTACTTCGAACGTGCAAGTTAAATGATGTGATATTAATCTAAAAAATTAAAACATTGTTACATGCAACTTTAGATAAGTATTCATACAATTTGAAGTTTAATGTAACATATGTAGTTAAATAATTCTACATATTTTATGTAGATATTTAAATATGTTTGAAATTCACAAAAACTCTTATACACCCAATGCATGGGCCAACCCATCAGACGGACCCGACCCGCTCCGACCCGACCAGTCCCGAGACCCGGTAAATAAATAGCCTCACTAACCCATTCCTTCATTCTTCCCCCTTTTGCGATTTCTGAACCCTAGCCGCCTTCTCTCTCTTCCGTTTTCTCTCTTGATTTTTCTGATTTTTCGATCAAATCCACACCCAAGCGTCACCAGCGTTTGGAGCTTTCCTTCATGCTCTGGTATCACCCTTAGGATTTTTGTAAACCAACCATCCAGTCGCGTCTCTTTCTCTATGTCGATACCGATTATATGTTCTCTTACCGCTGATTTGTGGCCTCCCAGTCAGAGATTCAATTCGTCTCTCGATCCGTCTAGTTTTGATTCGGTTTTCTCAGGTAATCAGTGATATGGATTTGTCATTTTTTTATTATTTTATTTGTTTTTTTTTTAATTTTTTACCATGTATTTGGTGATATGTCGTTGTCTTCTTATTTATTTTGTTGAAATTGATTTTGAATTCTATAAGAAAATAGTTAATAGGGTTTTGTCGTGTCTTTTTTCATTTATGTTGTGTGTGTATTGTGATTGAGGTAGTCCATTAGAACTACACCAATCGAGAACTAGGTGAGTTTCGATGTTTGGTTTTTGGTTGTAAAAATAACTCTTACTAAAGTCACAAATTTGGCTAAATTTTCTTGCATGGATAAAGATGCTAATGTGTCCATGTCATGATGTCATGCCCAAAAATAAGGTTGAGATAAAAGATAAAGAATGGTTTCGTGCTGAATGATTAGGGCGGCCTTACTCAGATACAGATAATTATGCCGACAACATTACAGTAGATAGTCTTCTCTCTCTCTATCTCACACACACACACGTAGTATAGTTACCAACTCATGCACATCGCTTGTTGTGGACGATGTACTTAATTTTTCATGATTTAATATATGCTAGGAAATATATTGAATGTTAATATGTCTTTATTGTATTTGATTGTTCAGATATGTTGCGTATCTATTTAAATGTGAGTAATATGATTTTTTAGTTATTTGCCATTTTTAATTGAAAAGAGGTATCTGTGTTTATTATGTTAAGTATCAGTTAAGATGATAATGAGTATCAATTGATGGAGAAACATATATCAGATTGTGCAGTGATATGTTTAAATGCCTTAATGGTTCAGTTATTTTTCATATTTTAGTCTTTGTATTGTTTTTAGTTTTTGTATTAATTGAAATTTCAGTTATGACCATTTGTATATGGAGTATCAATGTTACTGATGATTAGTACCAGATGAGATTCTTGTGAGTATCTGAATTTTAGGGCAGATTTTTTTTGTGTTTTTTTGTGCATTTTGATTTTTGAGTATTGAGTATGACATTTGAATCTCAGTGGTACCATTTGATGTGTTTGTTTTGGATTGATTAATGTGAAATTATATATAATTATTATGAATGTCATGTTAAGTATCTTATTAGTATCAATTGGAATCAGAAGCATGTATCAAAATTTTTATAGTTTTTGTTTGATACATGTTTTGTTAGATGTTATGTTTATGTCTTTAGAATTCAGTCTAGCGTGTTTTGCCTCTTCCATTGTTTTGAATGTGTGTGCATTTTCATTTTTTTGTATGGAGTATCAATTTTCATGCTGATTAGTACGAAATGAGATGCTTATAAGTATTAGAGTTAGGTCAGATTTTATTTTATGTTTTTATGTGTGTGCATTTTCATTTTTTTGTATGGAGTATCAATGTTCATGCTGATTAGTACCAAACGAGATGCTAATAAGTATCAGAGTTAGGTCATATTTTGTTTTATGTTTTTATGTGTGTGTATTTTCATTTTTTTGTATGGAGTATCAATTCTCATGCTGATTAGTACCAAATGAGATGCTTATAAGTATCAGAGTTAGGTCAGATTTTGTTTTATGTTTTTATGTATGTGCATTTTCATTTTTTGTATGGAGTATCAATTTTCATGCTGATTAGTACCAAATGAGATGCTTTTATTTGTTGATTTTTGCAATGCACTGCTGACTTGAGTGTAATAGTCATTATATCTTGAGCATCGTTGCATATATTTTTCTTTTCTTTTTTCCTATTATTTTTTGGGGGGAAGGGGGTGTGGATTTGTTTATAGGTCATTGCATTGAAGCTGTCAGATATGTTTTTGTCTAGCACTAGGTGAAAGATTGGCAGGTTGTAATGACTGCACGTGTGAAACACTTTTCATTCGCCTTAGATCATCTGATGCGGGTGATTTGTTTCCTTGCTGCAGTGACAAAATGCAGAAATTTCTTCTGAGATCAAACTCATAAAATGCAGAAGATATTCTGTCTATTTTATTTAAATATAATACAGATTCTTTACGTGACAAAAAATGTGGAAGTTCAAGTTAAACTAATAATTGTGTTCATAAATTTTCTTCATACCTCATTCAATGATGATACAACTGATAAGACAGTGTGTAGTGTATTAGAGATAGTTTTTTAGTTTTCAGTTTGTATTCCCCTAATTGATTTTCTAACTTCATTTTGTTGGTTTTGCAGTCCGTTGGTCGAAAGAAGCTTCGAGCCATGTACTATGCCCGTACTGCTCTTGCTGGAATGAATGATTTAAGATTTGAAGTTTATAAGTTGGTACTTGCATTCATGAACAGGAGGAAGAAGTGATTGAGAATTTTGTATCTATTTTTTGGATACTTGTGGTGTTATGGCTTGATATTTGAGCAACAATGTGGTATATTTTGATTTGGTGGTTCGGATTTGTTAGATGTGTGGAGTTTATTATGGTTGAAACATGAAGAAGTTGTTTATAATGCTGGAGATGATTGGATGGGGTAAAATAATGTTCTTGTGTTATTTGTGGTATGTGTGATGGTGAATGGATGTTTTGGATTATTTATTTTGAAACAATGGAATGGTGGTTGGTATTATTTTATTTAAAATTTTTCATCATTTAAGATATTATTTTGTAGAATAAATTCTGTATAAAGTATACAGTTTTATGTTAAATTTTGTCCTTTTAATAACTAGCATAACATGTATTGAGCAAGACCCATATTTATTTTCAAAAATAATTGCAGTATCATTTGTTAACTTATATAGTATCACATATTCAATAAAAAAGTAACCATTTATTTCATGTTAAGGTATAATTTGATATACGTATTCTGATTTTAAGGAAAGACAAATTTGTTTTCAGAAATTATATTAGTATCATTTGTGTAGTTATAAATTATCACATTTAAAAAAAAGTAACATTACATCCTGAAGAGTATCATTTATTCAGCATAAATGTATCAATTGAAAAACAAAAATGTGTCGTTTAAGAATCAAATGTAATATCACTTTAAGAAGTAACTTAAAATGCCAACATGTGTATTTTTGTGCATGATTTCCAATTCAAGGGTTAATTCACTCTTTTAGCTGCTATGAAACATGGACAACATTTTTCATCACAACTCAAAATAAATCAAAATAAAAAACCAGTCTTTGAAAATTTCTAATAAAGTTCCCTTGTTTGGCCATTTTTCATATAAAAAAAAGCAACTTAAACAACCAGTAAGAGTAGACAAACTAAGAAATCATGCAAAAATGAATGTCTAAGAAATGCAATTACATCATAATAGTATTCCAAAATGATAAATTTCGTACGTAATAAAATATCATCAACATTTTGATTCAAATTGAACTCTTAAAACATCCCAAGATAAATTTAAAAAATGAGGAATCTTCAATCCAAGAATCTGCAAAGTAAATTTAAGAAGTGAGTCAGTTAGATAGAAAAAGGTACCATTTAATAAGCATGAAAATATCAATTGTGCTGAAGACAGGTATCAACCTGATATCCATCTAAAACAAACGAGGGTGTGGAGTCTTGGAGCCAAACTCGCTCAACTGAGTTGAGCCAAACTAAGAAATCATGCAAAACCCCCAATCAGAAAGTGCACATTCGCATGTTAGGCTTGTTTATACATAGAGAGAACCTGTTTATACATAGAGAGATCTCGATTTTCACCATAATGATCAAATGTAGGATGCAAGGTACATTCGGTAGTGTCCCGTTTCAGCCATATCCTCGAGCTGAAAAAGAGTTTCCATCCACATTCGGCATCACCTCCTACCAGATCAACATAACAAATAGAAAAAACGTTCATTAAAAATCATTCTTCATCTTAGTACATACTGTATTCTAAGACGAGGGGCATCTCGAATCTAGAATCCAAAACAAAGCTCAAACTGTACCATTCACAACTGTTTATCCACAATTATTTCCCTCAATACTTCCAAATCCCCAACATCAAACTCATTTTCTATATAAACTAAATAAAAAGGGCAAAAAAAAAATCAGATTCAGAGAATTCAAACCTGACCAAAATTCTTCTTCAACAAACCAGCAAGCAACGCCACAAAGTATAAATTCCAGCACTAAATTAAATAACACAACGTAAAAAAGATAAAAAAAAAATTAGCAAATGAAGCATGCAGATAAATACACAAGTCCATTAACAGCTGAATTGTCAAAGCAAATCGAGAGAAATACCCGGTCTCCAATGAAAGAGTTGGCGGATAGACGGAGGGCAGAGTTGGTTTGGAGACAAGAGATGTGTCGACGCTTTTTGGTGGCAGCGATTACAGGGAGCGATGGAGAATCGGCCACAAAGTGGAGTTCCATTGATCGGGTAGTCGAAGTTGGACGGCCGCTGCTGTCGAATTGACCAAATTTTCAAATTTCGCACAAAAATTCCCCAATTTGAAAGATGTAATTGTTTGAATTAACAAAATTAATTTCACAATTGAAATATACACAATTGAATAGATTCGATTGAATTCTCGAAACTCACCTTCAAATTTTCGAGTTGCACAAAAAATGGAATGAAAATTCAATTTCTTCAATGTAGAGGATAATGTCGTCGTCCTGAGCTTCCGGCGCGGTGGTCATGGCCTTCCAACGGTGGCGGTGTTCCGAGAGGTCACCTACTCTCTCTCAGCTTCGTCTCTGTCGCGGTTCTCGGCTCTCTCTCTCTCTCTCTCTCGCGTTCTGCGTTTTTTTTAAGTTTTAGCTGAATTTTGGCATAGTGGGCTGGATCCGGATTAGTGGGCCGGCCCATCAGTCTCCTGCACAGGAGACCAGCCCTTTGAAATTTAATCTCATTCTATTACTATATAGAGGTAAATTTCTTAAGGATGGTCCTTTAAAAATACCGAAATATTACAATGTAGAGGTTACTCTTATTTATAACTGGTCCGGAGTCGGGACCATAACTTTTTATTACTATAAGGAGATTATTCTTATATAAAGTATTCTTATATAGAGGTTTTACTGTAGTAGTTCTAGTTAGAAGGTGGGAAATTTGTTCGATAAATTTTCATGATTATGTGAATAATCCTAAGTCGCCTCTTGAATCACCAAAGATCTCTATTTTCCATTATCCCAAGCAAATCCCATTGGCAAGATTCGAGCAGCCTGCACCGAAATAGTGCTTTACCCCTAGATGATCAGTCAACTGTTGCGCCTCAACGCATTTCGGGGAGAACCAGCTAGCTCCGGAAATGGGATTAGATACCCTGATAGTCATAGCCAATACCTTTTGGCACGAAATTTGATAATACTGTTATTTTATTATTATTTTCTATGGTTTTCTTTTTTCTCCTCTTACTTTCTATTATAATTTTGATAGAGATTTTATCTCCTCTAAGATTGTTTCAATATTTATAAACTCGTGTCATGCTTACAAGTATACAAGCATATAATTGTAGACAGGATGAAACGAGGTCGATCCACAGGGAATGAGGAACCAAATAAGACAATGCAAGTACCACAATATTAGATGCAAGGACTATCTAGACGAAGCTTAAGTGAGGGTTGATTATCATAACTACCAAAACAAGAACTTAAATAACAAACACCACACAACAAAACCAATACTTAAATGAAATGCAAGAAATCAAGATCTAAAAGAAAATGGTTTAAAATAACAAGTTAAGGTAAGACTCTAGGACATGGATATACAATGTTCCTCTTGAACGTACAACAAGGATTAAACACACGATCATGCTAAGTTCATAGGTAAGAAGACCACGAATATAGAAGGAGCATCTCTCGAATATCTCCTAAATTGCGAATGCGACAAGGATGACTATCTCTAACACATTCCAAGGTCGCACCCACCAAAGGCTCAAAGGGGTCACTATTCCTTCCACATGTTTGACATTCAACGAAGAGTACAAGTACATGAATTAAATCCATACATGCTTATGTTCACGGGATGGGCAAGATGCAAGTGAATCATACATGTGATGCTTGTAAGGAGGCCATTCAAACAACATCATTCAAGACCAAGTATGGATTAAAACCTTGACAAAGCATAATCATATATTAAACCCTTATCAAGAAAAAGAGTCACATTGTTTCACCACATCCTAGAGCCCTAAGGGCTCTAGCCTACCATATTTACAACAAGATCAAGAATACAAGAAAAGGATCCAAAACCCATTCTCAAAACAAAGGTAAAAGAGTGAAGGAGAAGATAAAACCCAATGTAGAACAAACTCCTTCAACCCCTTGGCTTGAATCTTCAAATGGATGGTTGAGTCTTCCTCCTCCTCTTGATGTTCTTGATCTTCAAAAATTCCAAATGGAGAGTGTTTTTGAGATGATTTTCGTGTGGAAGATCATCCTTTTGAACTCCTCAAGTGTTATATCATATAGAGGGCCAATAATGGAGTACCAAAAGTTAAAAATGGATTCGTCAGTCCCGACCGCGACCTCGTCTGGGTCACGCCTGGATGTCGAGTTCGGAACACACAAAACAGGTCTCTGAAGTGCTGAAATGCGGGCCTTGCTGGCCGCGTCCGGAGCCCGTGTTGCAGAGGCCCTGAGGCGCGGCCTGCCCTGCGACCGCGGCCGGAGGCCCCTGCAACACAGCCTCCGGCCGGTCACGCCTCCCGGTCGCGTGCGAGCTGAAGAGATTCGAGCCTCTGATGGGGCTCTGCAATGCGACCCACGGTCGCGCCCCTTAGCCGTGTCTAAGCCCAACACTTGATTTTCTTCAACTTTTCAAATCTTGTGCGGTCTTTGATGATCGAAATCCCATTTTAACTTTGTTTTGTACAATATTAACCCAAAAATAACATGTATTGGCCACTTTAAACAATATTAAAGATAAACGACAAAATAAACAGTATTAACAAACATATAAACATAAACATAGAGCAAAAGTACTCAAAAGCGCGTGCAATTGCGTCCAATTAAGTGCAATTCAAGCACTCATCAAATTTATATTTTAAGATATGTGAGAATTATTATAATTTTGTCTATTGTTGATATATATATATATATATATATAGGGAGTGGTTCTAGTGAGAAATAGTCCTCATGTGAGAACTAAGAACCAATTATCACCATCTAATCTACTCTACATCAACGCCCCAATATTTTTCCTTGCACAGTTCAGAATAAAACTTTGATGTGAAGGGTCTATATTCATATTCAGATTTATAAACTCTTTGTGTGTATCCAAAATAAGAAAATATGAATGTCTTTCTTCAAATAGTCCAACACTGTACCCATCAGAACCAATATACTTCAATCACATCCTAGCCATACAGCAAGTCCTCTAAAACACACGACATCTTTTTCTTTGAAGTTTCACCAAAATCAACCGATGTGTTTTTAAGTCCCTCGCAGTTGCATAGAACATACTTCCAAATTATAATACTATCTTTAGACCTCTTTGTAGTAGACAAACGAATATCAAATCTACATGATGAAACATACACCTTGTAAAAGGTTATACCATCATCTAAAGTAGGAAAAAATTTGCCCAATACAGACTTCAAAAATGGTTCACAGTCAGGTGTGTAAAATTCAGAAAACCCAGGAGAAATCTCCAAAGCGGAGCCAACACAATCTGCACATACAAAAAAAAATCCCAACTAAACACGTTAATGCTAAAAAAAATATATCTTCTTCGATCATGCTAAAAATGTTCACAATAATGCTAAAACTATTTATAACAGTGCTAAACCTTTGATCGTATTGTTAATACTTCGTTCATCGTCAAAATACTATGTTGACAATATATTTTTATAACACTCATTTATTTTTACAATGCTAATAACTAGTTTGGTAATGCTAATAATTACGTCTCTGTTGCTAAAAAAAACATCCGGTAATGCTAACAATTGTTGCACTAACATCTGCAAAAATACATGTACATAATACTGAGTAACTAAAAATATATGTTCATTGTGAAGAATAAAAAATTCAACTGAATCAACTTCCAAAAATATATTACATTACATGAACGAACAAACGTAATCATCGGACAAATAAAAAAAACTCTCTGAAAAATATAACAATCATATTTTTACCCATCGTCTTCATCCAGTAACAACGAACAAAAAGAATTCCGATCGCGACGAATTGAAATTCAATTACATAAAAGAGCAAATCAATATAAAAAATGAAAAGAGATTTCGAAGTAAACAAATTTTGAAAGAAACAGATACACGAAAAGGATTTCGTCCAAAACAGAATAGAATTCATAATTATAAAAATATCCTTAGGTCATTAAAACATCACTAATGTTACAAAAATACCACCGCATAAAATCAAAATCCGAATCACATCTAACTGTTGAAAAATGCGAGATCTATGACTTTCATTAGTTCTTAGTTCTCACGTGTGGTTGTGGTTTTTATTTAATCCATTGTGTGTGTGTATAATTTTCTTGAAATGAACCCCCAATAAGAAATCATGGCTTCCACGTTGCATCTTTTTTGCATGTAAATTTTGGCACATAGCATGATGAATATTTTTCATGGTTTTTAAAGTCAATTGATGGGTCTAATAATTGTCCATGGAAATGGCATGGATTTTAGTAGCATGACAAAAGTTGGAACCTAGGGGCTCGGACCTAGGAATTAATGCCCATATCTGTTATTTTCTACGGTGATTTTTCAATAGAGAGAAAGGCCCACATATTTATAACTTTCATGATAAGTATGAAATTCCTTAAAAAAAATTATTACAGTAAAATTAAAGAGAATTATATTCATAGTCCCTTTCTTTCCCCTCTATAGGTCCCATGATTATGTATTTTTAAGATCATTGTCCTTACAATCTTACTGCACAAAATTCAAACAAAAAATAATGGTTTTAACAACCATAGCCCACACTCTTTCCTCTCTATAGGTCCAATAGTTAAATCAAATATTTTAAGATAATTGTCCGTGTAACCTTATTACACAAAATTCAAACAAAAAATAATGTTTTTAACAAACATAGCCCGCTCCTTTTCTCAATAAAAAATAAAAAGGTAGAAAATAAACAAACCGTGTGTAAGCCGTAAAAACATTGGAATAAATTAAACAAAAAAAATATACTCTTTAAATTATAGTAAATCAGACAAAATATACCAAAATAACGGTATATATTAAGTACTAGAAATATACATTGAACAGAATGTGTTGTTTATTTATGATATATTATATATTATAAGTTTGCAAAACATGTTAAGTATGTTTTAGTATATTTATCTATTTATGCATGCTTACTCATGTATATGTATGTATGAGTATGCACAAATCAAAACATTGTTTTAAATCGGTTTCAAATGTAATGTGCATGTCTTCGCTCATCCAAAATTTTGCAATAATAAGTCAACTACAACCTCAGGGCCCCAATCAATGGATGCATCTCATGTTGCGTAAAGCACAAATACTGAATTAAATTAAGAATCATCATTAGGGAAAAATGAAAGCCTAAAAAATAGGAATAATAAATTAAGCTTGATTATTGGAAGATAGTGAATTTTTTCAAGGGAGAAATAGATTTGGGTCGGATTGGTTGGGTTGCTCAATAGGGAGCTTGCCTCTCATCGGCCCTATTTAACAACTAGAACAGATTCCCTAAAAAAATAGAAAAAATAAACTACATCAGATTAATGCTTTTGAGAGAAACTCATTACATGCTAGGCTAGATTTAGGCTCTCAAGTTTTAACATGGGCCTAATAGAAGAGGGAGCTTAAAAAAAAAAAAGATCTTTACAATTTTTATTTATTTATCAATTCTTTTAAAATTGTCAATTTAGACCTGCTTTTGTCCATTAAATAAAATCATGAACATATTTTTATTTTGGTCAAAATTAAAGGACATGATAAACATGTGTATGTAGATTTAATTAACCTCTTTTCCCTCCGTCTTTTGTTAACATGTGCACATTCTTGAAGAGATATAAGGGTTAATCAAATCAAAATTAACATATATTTGTCATGTCAACGAATTGTGACCAAATAATAATTTGGCCATAATTTTATTGAATCGACAAACGTATAGCTAAATTTACAATTAAACAGAATTGATTAAAATCTAAAAAACTTAGCAAATGTTTGGCTTTGTGGGCAATATTACATATAATATACTTATATGATTTAAAGCACAACTACTTATGTACATCATAATTAGTTTAAAATAATAAAAAAAATTCCCTTTGTCTCTCTAACTCTCTAAATTATCTATATAGTTTAAAAAACCTAAAATGTAAACTATTTGATTTTTTTTATTATGTGTTATGTTATTTAGAGAGAGAGAGAGAGATGTATGGTGACTTATTATCCTATATCAGGAAAAAACAAACGATAAGAGATGTAGAAATCCCGAGTAGAAGGAAATCTTTGCACTACCACCACAAATTCAGATTGTGAGAGCGCTAAAATATCTACATCTTCCCATTAATTGGCCCACCGATTTCCTCTGTTTCAAATGATTTAAGCATTACAGAAACATATCCAGAATCAAATATCTGAATCGAGCAAATTTTAACACCAACAAAAGTAAACCTTAAGAAAGCAAATAATTTCCTCAGTAAATCACAGCAATATTCAGTTTTTGTGGCTGGGAAAATGGCTGCTACATTTACTTCCATCAGCCCACACCCATCTTCTTCATCTCTATATCATAAGTTTCACCCTTCTACTCTAGCCTATAGTTTGAACTCTAGCGTTGAATCTAGTACTTCTTGTTTGGCAACAAAAAATATCAACTTATCCAACGGAAGGAGAAACTCAAGCACCTATAGACCCTTGAATGTTCAAAATGCAGCAACGAAGCAAGCTAAGTCGCCAGGTATGTGTCATATCTCATAGTTATGATATTGTATGTAGATCAATCATTGAAAATGTATGAAAAGAATGGTCTATCTCAATGTTTCAATTCTTTCTTTGGTGAATCAGCTGAAGAAGACTGGAAGATTAAACGACAAGTTCTACTCGAGAAAAAGGTAAAGCAATTCAAATAATGCATGATATCATATTATCATTGAATTTAAACATAAACGTGATGCTACATCGTAGAATTAGGAAAAGAGAAATGCTACCTCAAATTCATGTCAAGAATCGAGATTAGTAGTCTTACCACGCAGAGGTGATTTTGTTTTTAGATCAGAGAGCTGAACCAGAAGCATAAGAGTTCCAAGAATATCCACTGTCAATTGAAACTCAATATCTGCATGAAAAAAAAAGATGAAAATTTGAAGAAAATTGCAGTGCGATATATGTATGCCAAAATACTATACCTCTTTATTATTCCCAAGTGGAAACTCTTTCACAGAAGACCTTAAAAGTAATCATGATTCCATAAATTCAATTAGAAGAAGGGCTATTATGTTTGCCATTTGATCAGGGAAGTATAACTCTACAAGTGAAAGCACTGTAGGATGCCTAGTATGAAGTGGGCAGGGATAACTAGAGTGTTTGCAGGTAAGAAGTGTTGACGTGAAGGAAGCACTGCGACTTCAAGCTGAAAATAACTTCGTCATTCTAGATGTACGTCCAGAGGCAGAATTCAAAGAGGTAAACCACACTAGGCCAAACACATATTCATTTCAGTGGTCATTTTCACTTTGAAGTTTCCGGCCGCTCTCTCTAATCGTGGCTTGGTTTAGGGTCATCCAGCAGGTGCTATTAATGTGCAAATATACAGGCTTATAAAGGAATGGACAGCGTGGGACATTGCTAGGAGGGCTGCATTTGCATTCTTCGGCATCTTTCAAGGAACGGAAGAGAATCCAGAGTTTATACAAAGTAAGATCTGTAGGATATTGTATTCCTCTACCCTGCTTTCCACTAAATCATTCTCTCTGTCTGTGGGTTCTTGTTTTTTTCTTTTTCGTGCCAACCACTCATTTACTTAGTACTACAACTCGCACAATCAGGTGTAGAGTCAAAACTAGCTAAGGATGCTAAGATTATAGTGGCTTGTTCAGCTGGAGGAACAACAAGGCCAACACAAAATCTTCCAGAAGGACAGCAGTCAAGGTTCTCATCACCTGTTTATTCACTTTTGTACTCACTTGCTCTATCACTGTCATAACTAATTTCATTTTTTAAAACATTCAACATAGTTAAACACATTACAGAATATGATAATGTACCTACTTTATTTGTGAGCTTGAGATAGTCATTTTTTGTATAAAAAAATGCATCATAAAAGCAGGGCCAAGGTTTTGTTGTATGGTTGGCAACCCCAAGCAGAAATACATATGACCTATAGTGTTCTATATGTGCCCTGATCGTCCAAATTAAATAACAGAAATGAGCTGATATTCTTTGTTTCATAATACTTACTGCAGGTCACTTATAGCAGCTTACTTGCTGGTGCTCAATGGCTACAAGAATGTCTTTCACTTGGATGGAGGGATCTACAAATGGTTTAAAGAAGACCTGCCATCAGAATCTCAAGAGTAAAATTAGTGATAGAGATGCTTTTGGAACATCAAGGTAGATTTAATGAACAAAGTACTGTCTCCTTAACAGAATTGCTATATATATGTAAATGGTTTCGGAAATCAAGTGCCTGCAACCTTTTTCATGTTCTAAAAGACTCCTGATCCTCACATCAAGCACACATCAGCAGTAATATAAATAATACAAATGTCGCTTAAAAAAAAAAGGAAACTAACAGTGACCCCAAGGAATTCATGATTACATGAAACATTAATTTATCATATTCAAAACTGCTGCAGTAAAAACTGATTGAATCTGCTTAATGCAGCAGATACAATGACATGTTTGAACATGCAACTAGAAATATCTCATCTGAGTGGCTCTGCTTATGAGTATTTCTTAGTATTTCTCCTCCAGAAATTTAAGGAAAACTATGGTATCACATGAATATGCAGTTAACATTGACAGTTCAAGAAAGAAATAAACCACATAACATAAGAAGAAAAAAAGAAAAGTGTCCTCATATGTCAAGTTCAGACACATTGGTTATAGACTTTAAATTGCTTAGTTGATAATAGGGTCACTTGTTTACAAGAAGCAGAACTGAGAACAAGATGAACTTAAGATTACAATTATTCAGAATTGCCTCTCACAAAGAACCATCTATTAGTAATCCTCTACGTGTCTGCTTTCTAAACCCGAAAACAACAAAATATATGTTCAGGGAACTTGCTCATGATGTACACTATATTAGCAAATGGAGGAAAAACTGCAGAAATTGCTAGAATACATAGCTTTCAGCCTTCCATATAAGCATGCCCGGCTGCAGTTTGGGGGAGTACTAACTTGCTATTAGGTCCAAATAAAGTCAATGCGACAAATCTTCCAAACAAGTTCATAAATTGAGTGTATTATTTATCATGCTAGCATCAAAGATGCTTTTGCCATTGCAAGAGCACCATCATAAGTTCTGTTTCCACCAATGAATCCACTTATATGCACAAAGGTGCAGCCATTAATTCCTGAAACATGAGAAAGTTCATCATCATTCAAGCCCCTCCAAGAAGGTGGGAGAGGTTTGCGACTATCAAATTTATCAGGTCCAACTGCTACAGCTTGCAGGCGCCACTTTTCATTTCTGTCATCCTGAAAATAGTATAGGGAACCATCAGTTTGTAAAATATGTGAACAGCAAAAGGTATTAACAGACCTCAGCCTTCTTACTCAGCTATTTTCACAAACAAAATTTATCCAATTAGGTGGACTCAAATAAATTCATATACTTTTGTTTTCCTTCATATTGCTACATAATATTATAATAATGGTAAAGAGAAAAAAAATGCCAGCAGTGTTGGCTGACCTTTTCACTTCTTTCCCATTGACCACTCAGTATACCAGATGCATGAATATTGGTTTTAGCTATTACAAATTCCTGTTTCAGCTAATACTCCATCACATAGTCACTTTTCTATGTCTCTATTTAGAAGAGAGGAGCATTCATGTGTAGGAATAGGAAAAAAATGAGAAAAAATTGCAGACTGTCGTAGCTTATAGTTGAACGTTATCGAACATACAACAGCTTCATTTCCTTGTATATTTAATGGTCTAAAAGATTCAATTTGAACTGGGTACGGAAACAGAGTGCTTTGCATACCATTTCTTTGACATTTTTGTTCACATCCAGTAAGAAAGATGATGGGAGATTTATGTAGGAGTACCGAATAGATAACATATTTGATGCTTGGAGTAATCTTCATTTCCTTCTCAAGTTCAAAAATGTGAAGCTTCCACTGCCAAAACATTAGCATCATCAGTGATGATTATATGCTAATGGGAAGGGAATAATTGCAGGAAAGATGTGGGGCATAATCTCATGCTTGTGTAAGTTAAACTCGTTCCAACTTACAGGGACTGAATGGGTTAGCACAATGATTTCACCACTTGAACCAAGAGACTATTCATGACAACTGATCGAGCTGGCAACCATGATTTAGCATGAAAACTGATGCACTGAGAAAGATGTATAAAATGTTCAGTTTTAAGTATATCTCGTCAAAAGTCTTCAACTATCATTATAAAATCATTTAGATACTAGGATCCATAATATAGAATTTTCTAAAAATTAACCTCTAGCAACTCATTCCCAGCTACTTTTATTGCTTGTTGAAAGGCTTCATCCTCTTTTGCAGGGGATCTATTCTCATCTATCCAGTCAGGATTAAATCTTTCCACTCTTGATGACAAGCTTGTATTATTTACAAACCTTGGAAGCTGAGTGGTGTTGTATTGACTGATTCCATTGTCTATGGCATCAACAGCCTGCTAATACAAGATAGTTAATCAATTCAAACAATTTTTGTGCAACCACAACTCTTAACAAAGTATGAGACGGTAAAAACTCATGGTTCCAATTACCACACATATCAAATATAGTCCACTCCATACTATAATCATAACTTGAGAGCACAGGTCAAGAACCTCTTCTAACAGCCACTCTTAAGCGACATACAATGCCACATGAAAATGGTACACTAAATTGAAAACTTTACGTCCTAAGGGTGCCTTTTCTTCATTTAGTTGGTCAATTAAGACAAAGATAAAGCAAGTACAATTGGCATTTTCTCTGCAACCAATTTAAAATAGTAAGCAAATGAAGAAACAAAGGCATTACAATGAGGCTTCAATTTGTTCTTTAGTTTAATATGCTCTCTCCAAATATGCATGAATCCTCAGTATAATTATGAAAAAATGACAACTAAAAAAAAGGTCAATGTCCAAGCATACAAATCTTGTACCTCTATAAAGTTCTTGTAGACTGTTAAAAATAAGCGCTGCACATCAGGATGATCTGACTCCAGCTGAACCTCCTCCGCAATCATTTCCTTTCTATAATGCTGAGATGAGGAATGAATCAAAATTCATTATAAATAGAATATCCATCGCTATTATGTTTGGAAATAAATTACTAAGGAAAAGACATAGTTTAAAAGATAAACAAGTAATGGATACCAAAAAAATGCAACTGAAGATAACTACAGAACTATAAATATGAACAAATAAATCTGTATTTTCTGTCAGGCATTCGAGTTAACACCTTATAGACAAGGCCGGCACTGCTGAGCTTCGTCACAAATCCGTGACCAAAAATCTCCTCAAAACCTTTCTGGTGGTGATCGTATCGATCTCTGCTCGGATCGTAAACTCCTCCAACATCCAGCACGGCGTCGAGCTTATCCAAAACCTACAAACGTTACAAGCAAAACAGCACAGTTTTCCACCAAATTAGACGCCGCCACAGTCAGAAACAAACGAAGATCTCGGATTCTCGCCGTACCAGAGGATTACGAGTGCGAACGACGTCGGCGTCGTAGAATTTCGCGGTACGACGGATCATGAAGCAGCCGAGCGCTTCGTCGCAGTGGAAGCTGCCGTCGTGAGTGCCGACTCTCTTTGAGGCGGAGGAAGACGAGACGCTGCGCCAGCCGCGGGTGAGAGTATAGTCAGTCACTGCAATGGCGGCGCGTCGTTGTAACACGCCGCCAGATGGAAGGGGAAAAAATTTCATGTAGGTTTCTCAATGCTGCTGCGCGCTCAGACTGTGGCGCGGTTTCTGAGTTTTTTCAAACGTTCGCCATTTTGTGCGACATTATCCGTATAAACTAGACTAGATTTTCAGTGCGATGCATGATGATGGTCACAACATTTAATAAACTATTTTATTATTTAAAATCATTATTAAATAAATTTAATTTAATTTATAAATTATATATTCGCTTAATCTAAATTATAAATCATCTAAATAAATAAATAATTTTAATAAAAACACAATTAATTAAACACAATGGATAGAATGAAGTCGCACATATTACAAATTAACTTAAAAACGCATTATGAATAACTAAAACTATTTTAAAAAAATACATTGATTACAAATCATTTCTAGATCCTCTAAGTTAATTATAATATTGACCGAAATCGTTTGAAAAATCCTCAAACTCAAGTTCTTCACCTCCAGATTGATTGAATTGTGAAGACGATTGAGATTCACGAGTTTGGTTTTTTTTTGTATAGTTCTAATTTGTTCACCATTAATGTATTTTCATAAGTGTTGTAATCTTGTAATATTTTCACTAATTGTAGTTTGATGATCATTTAAAGTACTTTTATTATTTCAAACACATTATATGTTATAATCTGCACCAAATAGGTGCTTAGCATTGGAGATGCTCTAACTCAGTTATTGCATATTTAATGTAACCATCACATATTCGTATTTTATAGACAATTAATATTGGGCAGCTTATGTGCATTATGTGCACATCAGACGGTCAACACATTAACCGGGGTCAGTGCGTTGACCAAAAAAATCCGTCAAAACCAGTATCATTCATAACACTCAAAAGCCCAAAAGTATCACTTGTCATTAAAAAGTATCGCCTAGAAAAAAAAAACAGTATCAATCGTAACACTAAAAATATCACTCAAAATTCAAAAAAATATCACTTGCATCCCTAAAAAGTATCACCTATTCAGATGATTTTTTTTTTGTCAACGCTTTGACCAGGTCAAGGCACGTTGATCAACGCATTGACCGTCCGATGTACATCTTATGCACAATAAAATTTGCAATTAATATTTTATTTAATAAGTTCATATCATTTTTTATTTGTCTGGTTATCATCTTTTATATCAAATAATTAATTATTATTCCGAATCTAAAAAGAGGTAAATTAGCAATCAATAAAAAATAGTTGCTTGATTACGCACATGTGAATATATATACGTACATATTATATAATAATATATTTCAAATAATTAATAAATTACTACAATAAAAAAACATTATATTATAAATTATGCAACACTCATTTATATACAATATTTGTAACAGACTTGTGACTCTGAAACAACTACGTACAATTGTGACTTGTGTAGCAGACTTTGTATACAATAACCGCTAGAAGAAATTTGCATTATCAGTTGTGTATTTCCCTTATCCAACCGTTGTAGGCAGTGCAGCTACACATCGATTAATATATGTTACATATAGTCGTTTTTATACAATGATAATCATCAATTCATCATTGTAATTAATAATGATGATGTTGACCGTTGATTATTCAACCCAAGATAATGGTCATACAATTTTACCGTTGTTTTTATCAATATTTCACAACATGGATTCCTACAAATAAATTTTTAATGTCGTGTATATAATGAAATATGTTATTGAATATAACATAACTTAATTATATAATAAAAAAATGTATGAAATGTGTTTGTGTGAGAGAGAATAAGGTGACACATCTTTTATCTTATTTTTTTTTATCAATGGTAACCTGCAACCGCTACTGAAGTGCGCGCTGGGTAATACAATGATCCTCAACATAGTAACTCATCTATTTTCCTGCCAAAACGCCCATTTCTGAAAATAGTAAGTTAACTTTGTAATATATTTAATTATTTAATTAATTATGTGCTTAAATATCTATATATTAATATAATATATTAGTAAGTTAATTTCGTAATATATATACATTAATTGATTAATTGTATGCGTCTATGTCTATGTAGTAATAATATATATATATATATATATTCAATTTTATCAATTTATTATATATTCATATAATAAAAAAATATTGCTTAAACCATGTTACTAATTAATAATTATTTTGATGATTTTAATTGTTATATTGTTTAATATTTTATCATAATTGTAAAATGATAAGTAGCTGTATTATTTAATATTTATCTTTAATTCCAATAATTATGCTGAACACAAATATGTCGCTTCATAGAAGAAAAAAAAACATATAACAAACAATTATAATACTCTTTTTAGTCGATAATTATTTTAATTATTATATGAATTAATTAGTTAATATAAAAAAGTGAATGCAGATTGTTAAAACTAACTATCTTATCAAATTAAGCTAATTTAGACGTCCATTGAATCATCAAATTAATTCATTAGTTGAATGTCATAACGGCTGCAATTGTCATCAAATTATTTTTTTAATGACCACATTGAAATCAAACTACCAATTAAATACGCCTAATTTATCCACACAATTATACTCGCACAATCTATTCCTATTCCTGTAAATGAGCAACAAAGATATTGGACATAATTTCAGGAATTCGAAATTAAGAAAATGAAATATAAATTACCATACTTGATGAGACCGGAATTAGCACAGAGGAATTCAGTCCGAAGTTGCATGTTGGAGAGCAAAGGGATGTGCACTATATAAATCAACTTGATTTAATTATTTAGACATTAGTATAGTTTATTTTATTCTTGAAATTGAGAAAATGAAATATAAATTACCATACTTGATGAGACCGGGATTAGCACTGAGGAATTCAGTCCGAAGTTGCATGTTGGAGAGCAAAGGGACGTGCACTATATAAATCAACTTGATTTAATTATTTAGACATTAGTATAGTTTATTTTATTTAATTTAATTAGAAGCCTAATTTTCACAACTTGTTTAGGTGTTATTGGGCCAAAGGATTTATCTATTTTTATTTTAAAGCCTAGTTCGAAATTACAAGCCCAAAGACTTGTAAATTTCGTGCCCTACTTTAGTGTTTAAGATGTTTTTTTGATATTGTATTATTCAGACTTGTTTGAATTAAAAGCGATTGCTATTTCACTTGTCTCACGTGTGTGACGCACACAACACAAATCGGTTCTTGCATAAAGTTTGATTTTTGGCGAATTCAAACATAAAATCTTTTGTCTTGTTCGGATATCCAGTAGTATCGGGTTAGGCAGCCATTGAAGATTGCTTCATAGGCGCGTTTCGAATTATCGTCGATCCGGGTTCGTTTCGGGTAAGATTCACTTCTACATTTCGTTTTCCATCGTTCCACTTCGTTCCAGCCACCACCACGCCTCCACATATATTCCACACTCATTCATAACCATTCTAGCACCACCAATTTCGTCCATAAAGTCGTCCAAGTCCAGAAATAATTTATAAAAGTCGTTCAAGCCCTAATTAAGCCTTAGAAGTCAAAAAATTGACCTCCGAGCCAAATCGAAAACCACTCATACTTTTTTGCTGATTTTGGATATATTTTTCTTGACTTCAGATTGTACCTTGTGTTAAAATTTGAGCTTAATCTGAGTTGTCTAGCACCAGTTTTCGTTCGCGTCTTTTCTAGGGTTCTAACGATAGTTTTGGGTTTGTTTTTGGGTTGTTTGATTAATTCGGTTTATTTGCTTATTTAGGTCAGATTGTTTAGCATATTATTCCTTTAATTCTAGTGGTTATTTGCGTTCAATCAATCTTGTAGTTGACGTGTGTTCTTTCCTTAGCTTCCGCATTGATTGGTGGTATTAATACTTGTATCCTATCAATATTTTGATTATTTACCCTTCAATTTTACATTTGAATAATTAATCACACTAAACCCTATCATAATTAATGGAGTATCTGTTAAATTCTATGAATTGCACTCATCCACGAGTTGCCTTAACTTCCTCATCATACTCTATAAATTAGCATTCTCTCATAAGTTAGATTAGCATTTTAGCTTTTATGCAAAACAAATTTCTACATAAATTGTTATGCAGAGATATTGACTCCTATAGAGGATTATCGGTGTAACATACCATCTCTGATCCAAGCAACAAACAAGAACAACATAGAACTAGGACTAAATGAGTGCAGGAATCGTAATATGAAATTATGAAATTGACCATTTATAAAATTATGGGTGATAGATTTCTATGTTAAATAAAAGGAAGATAATTTATAGAAAAAATATTGTAATTGTGACTGGAGGTGTATTCAATTCAGATTTCATTGGATTTTAAAGGACTTTTAAAATTCAGGTGTATTTAATCCAGACTTTTAAAAGCCCTTTAAAATCCTGGTGTATTCAATCCAGACTTTTAAAAGTCTTTTAAAATTCGGGTGTATTCAAAAATCCATGGACTTTAAAAAGTCATGGATTTCATTGGATTTCACCTCAAAATCACGTTAAAAATACAAATGATGAAATCCGACCTCTCGACACGAGATTTTGATGGATTTGAAAAACTCGGTGCGCGGTGCAGTACAGCGACTGCTGAGGAGTTGAACTCGGACACCCCAACGACCGTTGACATCCAGCGGCCGCTGGAGTAGTGCTTAATGAATAGTGCTTTGATCGTTATATCACATAAATCGAGCAACACAGTAATTATTTAATAATAAAGAAAACCAAAAACCACTCACGACTGAAGTTCATTATTCGAAACCTTTGGATGTAAAATTACGGAGCTTTCCAATTCTTGATGATATGATAAAGTGGTAATATATAAAACTAGCCACTTGAACTTTTAAAAGATTTATTTTAGCCACTAACTTTTAAATATATTTATTTTAGCCAGAGTGACATTTTTGCCCCTGCATGTTGCGCGCATTGCTAGCGTGTAATCAGCGTGCAGTGCCAACGCGCAGTGTCTAGCGCGCAATGCCAGCGCACAGAGGGGCATTTTCGTTCAAAGTGGCTAAAATAAGTATGTTTTAAAATTAGTGGCTAAAATAAATCTTTTAAAAGTTGTTTCCTCTACGATAAATTACCCCATTAATTAGTTCTGATTAATTTTCTTGAATTTGGCACTTCAATGGCTGGGTTGGAAGAGTTGAAGAAGAAGCTCGTGCCACTCTTTGATGCAGAGAAAGGGTTCCCATCTGGGTCAACAATCGACCCTTCTGATTCTTACATGGTAAAAATCATTTCTTTTTTAGCCAGTTTCAATTTTTTGTTTATGATTTTGTTGTAAATAACATTCCAATTACCACATTCAATTCTTGAAATTTTTGTGCTTAATTTGTGGGAGCAGTTATCAGATGGTGGGACAGTGAATTTACTGAGCAAGTAATACAACATTTACAACATCAATGAGCTGGGCCTGCAAAAATGTAGCACTTCTTCTTCATCTTCTGCATTTTCTGTTGATGATGGTGAGAAAACATACAGGTGTGCTTCTCATGAGATGAGGGTTTTTGGGTCAATTGGCAGTGGCGCCAGCAGTGCTTTTACCGAGCACCCTTGAAAGTGGTTCTCATTTGATTTGTGATTATACCCATTTGCAGTCTTTGTTTTTTGAACTCCTCTACGACCAGTCATCACTCATCAGAAGAAGTTCAAGTTGCATGTGTAAAAATAATCCAACGGATCCTTATGCATGGAACTGAAGATATTTTGCTTAAGACAAGATCTCAATGGGTACAATGTATTGATTTTTTAATTCTTAACAAGAACAGAAATGTGAGACAAGCCTTTGGATCACAAATAAGTTTCTTTCTTCAGGAGTCTATTTTGGAGATTTTATTTTTGGATAAGGATCATTCAAACAAATCTAGAGAACAGAGGTTCATGGATAAAATAAAACATGCTTTGGCAGCGGCTGAGGAACCTCTGGTTCTTGGAACCCTTCTAGAAACTGCAGCAACAATCATGCAATCTGTTGATATCCATAGTCAACTATTTTTGTTCTCTCTTATTTTACTGATTGATCAGCTTGACAATTCTCATATTACAGTGAGACTAATAGCCTCAAAATTGATTACCAGATCTTGCTACCTACATCATGCAGGGGGACTTGAGGCAATCCTTTCAAAAGTTCTTCATGCCCGAAATGAATTGTATGATTATCTATGCATGAGGCTGGTTAATCAGCAAAAAATGGTTGAAGAGTTTTCAGCAGCGGTGCTTGGTGTAGAAACTGAAGAACTTGTTAAGAGGATGATTCCTGTTGTTCTTCCTCCAGCATGATAATGATCATGCACTAGCAACATTACATGAGTTGGCTAAGTGTTTGACCACAGACATGGTAAAACTAATTATTCACATGCTCAGGTTTGAGTCTCTCTCTTCCTTGAGAAGCTCGGAAGATTTGTACAAGTTATACGTTTCGTCACCACTTTGTGGAAAATCGTTAGGTATGAATATGTTAGATACCTGTGACTCGATTGGTGAAATAGTATCTCTCCCCTCAAAAGCATGCTTTTTTTTACCGACGCACAAAGAAAATATTTTGTTGCGAATGAACAAGATATTGAGGAATTGTCCATACGTAAAATCATAATTATTGATACGGGCCTTTTCCATATAAAAGGGGAATCTTGTGTTACAGTAGAAGCAGAAGTGACGTGGATTATTCAAGAATCGAAGTCGATTTGCTTTACAAAAACTGGCTATTTGGTTATGTAATTTGGCCTAACCGAGTCGTGGCTTGATAAAACTAGATGCTATAGCTGATTTCTTCTTGTTTAACTTCCAGCGAGCTATCAGTCACATAGAAGCACGTCTGCAAGGAGTTGTCGTTGGTGTAGGAGCTGCACCGTCTTTGCCCCTAGCCGTGGAGGGACAAGCACGCCGTCTAATTTATGAAGCAGTTTCCCTCAAAAACCTTGGAAAGATGTATATATGGTGGATGCCTTGGTTCTAAGATTTGTCTCGATAGGTATATACTTCCTCAAAATTTATTATGTATCCAAAATAAATCTATATCTCATTCTGAAATTTTGTTCTTTGGAATGCTCAAATAATCAATTATATTCTCTGAGTTTAGTTCAATTCGTGGTGCACGCTTTAGATATTATTCCCCAGTAATTTCGTCATTTTGATAAAATGCTATCAAAAATCAAAACTTGATCAATAATTTGAGTCGCAACCAATAAGAGACCTCAATGCAGATGCAAGTGTCAGATTGCAAATTACCAAGAACATGTTTCATTTTTTAAACTGCCAAAATTACAGCCTCACACTACTCTATGAAGCAACCAATCCTTGAAAGTTTTTCCTTTGGCAATAAAACATCCAATATTCTTCCTATCAATCCTCAACGGGCATTTCATCCTTGCAATAGTTACTTTTGCTAAATCTTTTACAGGTGATTCCCCTCTTGCTGAACTGTGCTTTCCGCAGCCACAAACCACCAAAATCTCAGCTGGAGTCGCGCAATTTCCAGCAGCAAACCTCAGTTTCAGCTCATGAAACCATTGTAGCAGTACCAAATACGCTGTGCTCAAATGCATTCCGTGCAAATCTAACTTCAACTCTGAGGAGCTGCACTCCATCACCTGATCAAGAACAGTTGACTTCAACAACTCCACCACCAAACTGGCCTCGTCTGTTTTCAAATCCCCCACCAATTCACCAATTGATAGAGGTAAGCTTTTCATATCTTTGAGGAGGAACACGATGGTGGGGCACGAATTCAGAACCGAATTATAACTTCTAACTGATAAATGCATGCCCGATTCCCTCATCTTCTTCAGCCATGACACCATTTCTTGAATCTCACCGTGTGCTCCAAATGATGATAGCATCATATTACAACACACTGTATCCAATCCAAAACCTTCGTTTTCCATCCGAACGACGCTCCTCTTCATATCTTCAAGAAGGCCCTTCTGTCCATATCCATACACCAAAGATCTCAACTCGAAAGCCGACGCATTGACCCCAGTTTCTGCCATTTCTTCCACCACATTCTCAGCCTTATCAGGATACCCCATCTCGCAAAATCCGCCAGCCATGGCTGAATACCCTCTCTGCTTCGTATAAACAGAAGACGACCGTACAATCAGCTTCCTTAGCTGTGTGCAAGAATCCAAAAACCCCCTCTCCGACTTGTGCTTAGCATGAGAATCCACTAAATTACAGTAGAACACACATAAATCTCTCTCTTTGAACTCCAACTTCAAAACTGTTTCAGCAAACAAATTTTCTGCTTCGTCAAACTTTTCTTCCTTGTACAGGACAGCAATCACTTCCGCTGCTAGCTTTGCGTTCCAGCTAAACCACGATTCTTGCTTGATCACTGTATACAACTGCTAACACACCAACTGTTTGATAAATTGCCTATATGAAAAGCTTATCTCCACATTCATTGTTAAACAGAAACATTTAGATTTTCTTCGCATAAACTTACGGGAAATGCGAGAGAGGAGAGGCGGGGATGGGAAATGCATGGGGAGAGGAGATGGGAGAGCGTGGTGAGAGCCACATGCTTGTTGGATGAGGCGACAAATTTCCGGAGTAAGCCGGCGGCGGAGGAAGGCTCTTCGGCGGCGGCGAGGGAGAAGAGAAACCGCTGACCTTGTTTCGTCAACTCGCATACCAACGGTGGGTATAGGCGGAAGCCGGCGGAGGTTGGTGGCGCTGACAGCTGAAGACCGCCACCTCCAATCATTGGTTGGCTACGTTCTCACTTCTCAGAGTTAAGTTGTGGAGATTTCTGAAACATATGTTTTTGGATACAGAATGATATGCAAATTGACAAATTTGGGAGTGTGCTCGGTAATTATTTGAATTTGTGAACGATGAATTGATGATTGCACATGGGATCTCTATTCCAATTCTAATAATTGAATTTATAACATGTGTATTTAAAAATTAAATAATTGTCCACTAAAAAAATTAAATCCATATATCATAAATCAAATAATTAGAATATAAGATGAAATACCAAGTAGGAATAGATAATTTCATATGTGATAATTGTTGTATTACCCCGACCAGCTAAATCGTGTATGCTCAAATAATTTATGAAATTCATGTTTTGGTACTAGATCTACTATATATTGCGACGACAAAAATGTCAGGTATGCATAAATGTTTAATATTTTTATGTCTATTAATTAGGTTTTACTTTAGTTTGTGTAATTATATAATAATTGAGTGGGTTTTATTTTTGCTAAGACTATCTCTAATGGGTCATCTTATTCTACTTTGGTTGTGTTGTCTGTGTATGTTATAATTTTGATTGGTAAGTGATAATTTTTATATATATAGTCTACAATTTTCATAGTTTAGATTAGTGCATTTATAATTATTTTAAACTTTTATGTAATCAATCTTTAAATTATTTAATATTTTCATTAATAATTAATATATTTATCAATATTTTAAACTAAAGTAAATATTTTGTTCCGTGCGATGCACAGGAGAAATGCTAGTTAAAATAACAATAAAGAATATAGGGTAGATGATTTGATTTTTTGGGAGGGAAAATTTTCAGAGGGAAGTCCATTTTATTAAATAGTTATCATAATTACCAATTTACTTTTTCAAAAATAAAAAATAAAAATTGTTCATAAAGCATACCGATATTTCAGTTTTGGAAAAAAGAAAAAAAAAACAACTGCGTAAAAAGATTAGAACATTGAAAATTTTAGTTTCATATTATAAAAATTACTTGAACAATTGAAGTACATGCACTTTGCAATCACAATTATATATGTGTATATATATTATTAATTCATTATCAATATTCCTTTTCTAAAATATCTGTACTTAAGTTGACTAAAATTAATATATTTCCTTGTTAATATGCAATGATCAACAAATAATTATGTAGTACAAAAAAGAGTCACTAAGATAAGAGGGGAGCTTAGTTGTAAGTAATAACATATATAACATCTCACAACTGCATGAGTAACTATCGAACTCAAATTCACAAGCCTATCAAGCCATTGCGATCTTAATTCTAATATTTTGATTATATCAAGATATATTTTAATTTCATAATCTTAATAAATGAAATTAATCAGGTCAAATCAAGCTCAAACTTGTTAAAAGTCTTTCGTCAAGTCGAGCTTGAGCTCACTCAAATTTAGTGAAATCAAAATTGAAAGTTTAAACTCGAGCTAAGTTCGAGCTCAAGTCTGGCACCACATCTTCTTAGCTCAACTATATGCTTAGAACAAGGGCGCAAAACAAACATAAAGTACATCAGATTTTATTATCTGGAAAAATCCACCAACTTAAAGAACATCAGATTTTATAGCAAAAATCCACGAACTTATTCATCATCTGGAAACCACAAACGTAAAGCTTTTATTATTCAAAAACTCAAATGAAGTAACAAAGAGGGAGAACTGTCATTCCAGATAAACTCACAAAATCTAACAAGGAAATAGAAATACAGAAGAATCAATCATGGGCAAGTTGTACAACGGCCTGTATTCAGACACTCATTATTTGCCTTAATAGTCAATTTCCAACTAAATGTATCCACAAACCTGCCAAAAATATCAATCAGAGATCGACTCTGGACAGACAATGTACATACTTCCTCCTCTGTACAGTACGTATTTTGTATCAACGAAGGGTCTACAACATTAAGACACGGTTCTTGTCCTTTCTCGATAATCGACTCAATCTCAAAAGACAGCCTAGACATTGTGACTTGATAAAGCTTCTGGAGGCATTCAACCTTCAATACTTTATTGAGTTAAATCAGGATGTTTCTCCAAGCCGGTAGATGGTGATCTCTTGTTGCTTGAAATATCGACGGTCCTCTTCATCAACAAGTACAAGGTTTAAGTAGTACTTCACACTGAATTTGTTGTTGATGTTCCGACAAGTGGGAGTCAGCTCGTATGGGCTGAGGAACAGTCTAATTGGAATTGATTCACCTGTCAGAGCAAGTGCATATTGAGCATATCAACTTATCGATCAAGTAAAACTATTACCTATTGGTAAAAATAAAAAATAACAGTTCTTGTAACAGTAAATATAGTTTTTTGTAAAGACGAGAGCAAGAGTGAAATAGCTAGTAAGGTAAGCTGACAAAGAGATTAATAAATTAAATAAAACTTCCTTCTAGGACAAGTATGAAGAATCCAATCCAAAAAAAGAGGTACAAGGGAAAAATACAAAAAAGTGGAGGAAAATAATGCAACCAAGAAAGGATAGCAATCAGCATACCTCTGACGGGAGCACCATCCATTAGTTCAAACTTTGCAAGAGTCTCGGTCTCAACATGGGTGTTGGACCCTGACCCTGTTGATTCCCGGCGCCTAATCTCCAGATCCATATTTTTTATTTTGATTCTTACAAGAAGAAAGTATATTTTGCCTATAATAACATCTTTCAGATGATACCTGGATAATCAAAATTCCAATCAACAGGGCATCATTACCTCTACTAAATCCAAGAAACAGAACCATTCATTGAGATCTATCTACTGATATCTTCAAACATGTAATGATATAATACATCACCTACTTGACCTAAGCAACATCAAAAAATCCCATTCAGTTCTGTTCAAATAGGTACCAGTAAACCAGAGTTAGAGTTAACGTTACATACTTGCTCTTATTGTACTCAAACTCGATATGAAGGCAGTCTTCAATTCCAACTTCCATCTACAAGTTAAAAACAACAACCAAGCTTAAAGGCATACTTATAAAAGAGAAGAATGGGTGGGGAAGGGAGGAGAAAACAATTGACCCAACAGTCGTCTTGCATATCTGACATTATATGGAAATAGTTTTTCAAACACCCTCTTCAGTGCTTCCATCCACAAATTTGCCAACCATTAAATTCACAGCAATAATGTACAAATCAGAACATACAAGAATACCTTGATGCTGTTGTTGATTGGAGGAGGGGTACTATAATTCCAAACCTAAACCATCAGAGAGAGAAAGAGAGAGAAGGATGGTTAAATGGGTATGAAAAGTACGCAACAAAAGGCCTATGATTAAGAGCAAGTAAAGAAAAGACAAGGGCCCTGCCAGCACAACTGCAAGAAAACAGCTTAGCTAGTAAACCCCAAATGAGTGATTAATTGATTATGGCAAGTAAAAAAGTTATCCGAATTGCTAGTCCAAGTAAATTAAAGATCAGATCAAATACTTTATATAATACATCACTAAGAAATACCAACTAGCCACAAGGAATTAGAAAGGTCCATCCAATTACTATATAAAGGAATAATAAATTGTTGGAAAGAAGCAACGACTTAAAATGTTTCTTATAAGGGTGCATGCAATTCCGGATTAAATAACAATTCACTAACTAGGTTAAGGAAATTGTGGCTATTACTGCAACAGTTCGGTACTACCAACTCATCTCAATAAATATCTTCAATAATAATACACGAAGACAAATTAAGATGATAAGGGCAAATAAGAAATTTCTATGTTACCACAAAGTCTTGAAAGTGTGTGATGCTTCCAGCATAACCCCGGCTTATAGTTACTTTTAGGACATACCTAAAACAAGCACAAAATTTTGATGAAGTTAGCCCACAATCTGATAAATGACACTAGAAAGAAGTTAAAAGCTAATGCCAAGTTGCACAAAAATGCAACTAGAAGCATGCAGTTTGACTAATATACTAAAATTGATTATCTTCACCAAGTAAAATTTCTGCTTACCCCGAAATGCAGCAAAACAGAAGGGCATAGAATCCATTTTCAAATATTATGGAAAATGAGTAAGTGCACACATTTAAGAGACTAGTAACTCACCTAAGCCGCACATTTACCCCATTGTATGTCTCATATGGCATTTCCACGGTTGAAAATTCAAATGGAAATGTTTTCCTTTCATATATCTCTCCAGGAACATCCAGCTCACGAACTACATAAAGAGATGATATAAGAGTTACCGAAAGAGGAGAACGTTTCAAATTGATAATGAGGAGTGAATGGCCAAATAATCTTCAGTACACATGTACATGTGACATTACAATAACAACAAAGGCTGGAAGCATAGAACACAATTTGCTGTTATGTAGCTTCCATGAAATAGAATCCAATGTAATACTTACCCAATGAAGTAAAGTCATAGAAGTTGCCTTTGTCGAAGTACATTTCTGCAAATGGAAAAGGATGCTGAGAAGAAGCCCAGGGAATGATAAGTTAACTAGTATATTATGTTTCATTATTTTAGTAATTCTACTTGGCATTTGTAAATTTTGGTTGCCTAGAAAATGAAATTTACAATGTTAATTTACGATTAAGTGTGGTTGGCAGACCACAAAAATAAAATACATAACTTAAACAAAATAAAGGAGTAAATCGAACCTACAAGCTCCAAATTACATCCAAAATACCAAGAAGAAACATACCTATCTGACCAAGAAGCTCAACTTTGATTCCATTGTGTTCCACCTTCTTCCCTGAAACTGGTTCAATAGAAATCTGAAAAGAAGACAAATGAATACTGACCCTCAACATAAATCATCAACTCAGAAGTTAGTAATCTTGGGACTTAAATTGGTAGAACGATATCAATAATGTGAAGATATTATACCTTGCCTGATATGTTTTCTTGACTTTGGAAGAGTGGGACCATTATCGTTTGCCCATTCTCTTTTTTCAACGGGACCTATAGTGAAAATAAGATGAATGCTAAAACAAGTTGCAATTAACTGCTATTTCATATTGTTGAAGTATATTTCAGATTTTACAGATGCTTACAATTGCTTCTGGGTGGCCGTGTTAGTTATTTGTAATAGCCATGTTTACTTTTGTAAAGTCACATTTGCTATTTTACACGCATTAGAATCTTGTGAGCACTTAGCATACATTCATATGTATATATACCACCACATGCTCCACTGTTCATGTAAGATTTTGGATGATGAAATGCAGTGAGAAATTTCTACTCAAATATCTTTTCTTTCTTGTTAACAACTTCACAAATTATGATGAATTAAGTTTACTTCGTATATAAACAATATAAACTCAATAGCTACTTAAAAACTGCTAAATCAACAATCATACATTAACAACACGGGTTTTGAAGGATGCAAACAATGACCGCAGAACATTAACGGTTCATACAGAACAAACACAGAACGTATATAAAGTCAGATCATGTATATATTCATGCCGGCAATGCAAGGGTTGAAGATTCAAATTTTAATCCATTATTATGAGCTTATTCATGTTTTAAAGGTAATAACACTACTTGGGTGCCCATTGGTGTTCCAAATCAAGGAACTTCCGAGCATGTTACACACCAAAAAAAAAAATCAACTGCAGGGGAATTTTGAAGTTTGAATGATGAACAGTAAAAAAAGTTACCTGCTTTCGATTTTTTCCATCTGTAAATGTAACTGAAACGTTGCATGCTGGTTTGAATGCTCCAACTATAAAATTCTGAAAACAGAAATTGACATTTCATACTGAAAACTATTAACACAGAGGACAAGTAATAGTAAGGGAAAAATAAAAATTAAATAATAAGCACTAGGACTTTACCATTGCTAAAATTCAACCCTTAATTTAATCCGAATCCCTGATTAGAAAACCCGCAACAATCTACCCGCAGTTCAAGCTACAAGAACTGCCCACGAACAATTAGGACAGATCTAACCACAAAAGACGAAAACGACACTTCATAAGCTCGAATGCAATATACTAAGGTCCCAAAACAGATCAAAAGTGTAGAACTCACTCACTCAAAACCCTAAAACGATCAATTTATTTAGTTTCAAATCAGGAAAAATCATTCATGCATGAAATGGATGGATATATAACTTACTGGAGAGGATCGGAGAGTGAGGGTCTGAGATTTTTACGAGAACGCGACCTCGTCGAAGGTAGAGAGAGAGAGGAGAGAGAGAAATATTATTATGTTATTCTGTCGAAAGACTTACAAACGCCAACTAAGCGAGTTTCTATGTTAGACTGTGTTTGGATGGGGGGAACGAAGTCAAGAGAAGATGAGAGAATCCTCGTTGCCACATACAAAAACCAAATATATACTCAATATTTTTAAAAATATCCTAAAAAAAAAGATACCATTCTACATTTACTTTCTTACAGAGAAGTGAGTTTTTTGAAAATTAAATATTTAAATAAGTTATTCCAAAATATATAACATATACAATATGTGTATCATATACTTCATGTACCCAAAAAAAAAAAAAAAGAACTCGAGTACTAATAATTTAATTTTTCTATCTATTCAAACTGATTTTTTCTTCAATTTGCAATTTATAACTCGCGATAATGGAATATTTCGAATGATCGGATGTATTTTTTATTTTTAAAATAAAGATTGTACAATAAGAAGACGAGAGGAAAAATAAAGAGAGTAATATATAGATAATTTGAGGTAGAGTTTTTAGAAATGCCACCGTCGTGTAAGGAACTTCAAAGTTAGCAATATTGTTGTTGTTTTGTAGCTAAATGTCCTAAAAGACTTAAAACTAATCAACATTGCCATATGATTATATTTTAACATTAAACGCCACTATTGGTGTGTTGTGGATGGCAAATTGAAGAAAAACTGTTAATTTAAATCTTCAAATCTCACAAGAAAAAAAAGGGTGGTTTGAGCGGAAGCCTGGAATCTAGCAATAATACTGAATTACTGAAACAGAAATAGTAATATATATATATATATATATATATATATATATATATATATATATCCCGTAGGTAGGAACCAATCATAGCCCTTGTTTGACTCAATCTGGACCATCACTGAACGAGCAAACAGAAATAGTAAGATATATATATATATATATATATATATATCCCGTAGGTGGGAACTAGGAACCAATCCTAGCCCTTATTTGACTCAATCTGGACCATCCAGATTAAATCAGATTTAAGTGGATAAGCGGTGACATTCCTGTAATTTTCAGCAACTTTATGGACGAGATAATATAATAATTTAATAATTCTTCCCTTTTGTTCTGAGGCTAAAATGAGAATCGCATGAGGCTAAAATAATCGAAATAGGATGCTAAAATTGATGTAACATTTTCCACTATGGTTCACCGTTTTCAATTATGGTTTATTACGTTCCGATTAGGGCTCTGATCCCAACTAGTAATTATGAGATTCCCACTACGGTTCACTGTCCCCAAATAGGTGTATTGCATTTCATTTCAATGAAATCATCGTTCCATTTTTGTTTATCAACACATGCTAAAATGAGAAATGCATAAGGCTAAAATGAGCGAAGTCAGATGCTAAAATTGAATCTGGGTAATTTCTGAGTTTAGTTCCGATTTTGCCCTTAATGAGATGCGCGAATTGAAGATTTTCGCGATAATTACAAAAATGCCACCGAAAATCTGAATGGATCTGGGACGTCGATTTTGCAAGATGGACGGATGGGATCGGTTCCCGGTTCTCACCTAGCGACCGATTCTCACCAGATCCCATCCATATATATATATATATATATATATATAAACTAGAACAACTATAGTTCACAAAATATTTAGAATCAGTATAAAGTGAGCGAGTTAGCATACAAATTAAATGGTAAAGCAATTTTTCCAGCAACGGTGAATAACCGGCACCGACTCCGCCGCAATAAGCCAGTCCCTACTCCTCCATTTAACGACAAACCACATGCCATGACAAAATGGCAAACTTACAGTGAGACCGATAGTGTCTGGACTTCCTTAACTTAATCGACACAGTCGCAAAACCTGCCCAATGGAAAGGGATTCACCACTGCAAATATGAATCTTCTCTGGTGTTCAATAAAGAATACAAAAAAAAGGAAGACGAAGAAGATGTAACTCACTAAAGAGGACAAGTGAACGCAGTTGTCTCAAGATGCTGAGTGGGATTACCAGTAAGCGTTTATTAACTCAAATGTAACTAGAAAGAATTGTGACTAATCGTTCCCAAGCAATTAATAGTTTAGGATATTTGCTCGATTAACTTGAATGTCAAAACTTGGGAACGAACATATTTAGATAGCTCATTTATGGCAACCTTGGACCTGATAATCACCTGATCCTCTACGCCATCACCACTGCGGTGATTGTGGGCTTAATCTGCTGAATTCATTTGCTGCAATGTTTGTTCTTGTTGTGGTTGCTAAGACTCTCTCCAAATCCGACTGGGACAATGGCCTTGGTTTCTGAAATTACAGCATATAATAATGAATAGTGCTGAATATCCTGCTTTCAGTTAAGAAACATACATTGGGATATATTGCAAAGATACTATCAGTCAATCATACCAGACGAGGCAAGCTTTATTACTAAATAGATGTCTGGGAATTGCAAGCATGTGCAGGGAATAGTATCGGAGGAAAGACAAGATGGATAACAATAGAATTACAGCAGGTAATAATTTAGTATCTTATTTCATCGTGCCATAAAATGGGATGCCTGATAAAAATATCATTCACAAAATATTGATTCCTTTTAACTAGATGGCCTAATACCTTTTAAAGCTTCATTTTTTTTGCTATATCTGTAGCAAGATTCAGAAATAGTGTTTATACAAAAATGTATTTATGCTGAAGGCGATTGACATAAAGAAAGAAATACTGACCCTAGAAGGATTTCCACTTTTCTCATCATTGAGTAGGTCCCTAATTGGAAAATAGGCAGCCTTTCTGCAGAGGTCAAGAAGATCAGAACCCGTGCACCCATCACAGAGACCAGCTACATGGTCATAATCAATACCAGTTTCAACCTTCTCATCCTTCAATATCACCTTCAATATCGCAACTCTCTCCTTATGTTTTGGTCTTCCAACTTCAAATGCCTGTGAAAAACGTCTAAGAATTGCTTCATCAAGTTCTGATGGACGATTGGTAGCAGCAAGAACCATCACCTGAGCATGTTCTGCATGAAGATAATCAAGCCACATCAACCACTAGACCTTCTTAAGTACAATATGCCTAAGAAATTGGACAAAATTCGCCTCATTATAACCTTGACTGTAAATCACCACTTAAGAGACGAAAACACACATCAAGGAGCTTAAGAAATCTACAAGGAACAGGAAAAAACCACCACAAGAGGGATTAACATGGTACAAAAAAATTATCCTGCAGGGATTCTAATAGAATACGTACGGTCCGTAGTGAATCCATCCCACAAAGCCATAAATTCAGTCTTCATGTTAATTAAAGCTTCGTGGTCTGTACTCTTGCGTTGACCCAAAAAACTATCCACTTCATCAATGAATATAATAGCTGGCTGAATTTTGTATGCCAAGGTGAATACAGCAGTTACTGCAGACGAATACGGGATTATCATTTAGATTAAACAAACAAATAAATAAAAACTCACAAAAAATGTCATGTAGATATACAAAGATATTCAAGTCAATTGCAGCACACAGTTGGATTAATAAGAACATATACATCCAACAGATGCAGCAAAACAAGAATATCACACAACTTCCACTTCCCTTTCCTTTCCCTTTCAAAATGAAATAAGCAATCATATAGAACTGGTGTCAGGCATTAATAAGCAAATTTAACCATGAAGGTACAAGATGAGCTCTAAAAGCCACAATATCTTCTTGTAATCTTGGTGGCCAAAATAACCTTACTCAATCTGACAAAACAAGGCCAGAAGATTCATAAGCAGTTGATACTGAATAAAACCTCCAATTCCCGAAACTAAAGTCATAATATAAAGGGCTATCTCCAAGCACACTGCTATTTTCAGATTAGCACATTTTAATCACCTTAAAAGTTTAGTAAATTTATACTTCAGTATTGTAAACAATACATTGACAAACGGTAACTATCTTTAGCAACTTAGAGATTATCCCATCAATTGTTCCATCTCAGAATTAACAGGACTCAGAAGATGTAATAGGTACAAATAACTTCTAAGAGATGAAATAATAATATACCCACCCAGTTTCTGTGCATCCCCAAACCATTTGCTCATCAAGTTGGATATTCTCACGTTAATAAAAATAGCTCCCGATTCTTTTGCAATTGCTTTGGCGAGCATTGTCTTCCCGGTGCCAGGCGGTCCATATAGCAAAACACCTTTTTGAGGACAAAGAAGCTTCCCATGAGAAAAAAGCTCAGGTCTTCGTAACGGAAGAATAACTAATTCATGCAATGCTTGCTTAATAGCATCCAATCCTCCAACAGAGTCAAACGTGACGTCGATATCATCAGGATTCACAACATCACAGGCTATAACATCCTAGGGAAAAAAGGATTGAAACTGATGATAAGCATCACGTCAATAGTTTCTAGCTGGAAAGTAAACCGAATGGAAATTCTAAACACGGAATAGAGTGACTCAAAACTCATTACATCCGAAAGATTTCTCTAACCTCATTCAAACCAGCAATCCAAATAGAATCTATGTAATACTACAATGCTATTCCAAATGGTTCCTGAACTCTAAAATGAAGCTCCAGATATTTGATTTCTCAAGAATCAGGTCCACTAATGGCAGAGATGCCATATTTTCCTTCTCTACTTGGTAAACATAGTCCTTACAGTAGTGAGAAAATATAGAATTTCAAAATTCAACTCAAGAGTAACGAGGTACGGAAAATAAAACCAACCACTAAAATACGATCTTTACCCTGATACCCTAGTTAATCAATTCAACCTACACTAACCAAAATAACAATCATTACCAAAAAAAAAAAAACATGTAATGTGTAATTGCTCCCAAATTCCACCAGCCATTAAACAAAACTATCCAAAAAAAAAAAAAGAAGTATGTCACTATTATACCTAAAAAACAACCAAACATACACACATAGCTATATATCGGCTACGACGAAGTAAATTCATCTATAAATACAAACCATATTTACCGACACGCGTGAACACAAACACACACAAACATATATATATATATATATATATATATATATAAAGAGAGAGAGAGAGAGAGAGCTAACCTCGTATGAATTGGTTTCAATGAGAGGTCGTCCTAGACGCCTGGCGATTTCCTTTTTGTGTTCTAGGACTTTCTTGGAGGCGTCGCGATTTGGGTCCAAATTCCTAAGCCCCATGAACAACACCAAACAGCTGAGAGCTGCGCTCGCAGCGTAAAGAATCAATTCTTGTACGAATTTTGTCTCTGAACCGTCCTTCATTTCTTCTGAATAAATTCCTCGCTTTAATTTCGGGAGAAAGATTGGAATTTGGAATTTGAAGAGGAAAATTGCAGACGAGGAAGAAGAAGATGGCGAGTCGTACTTCGATCGAACTGAAATTACTAAAGTACCCCTCACTTGCGCATTAACGGTGGTAACGGTGCTTCAATACATCCGTTAGTTTGCCGATGGTCCAATCTGCCCAATGAATTGAGATCAGGCCCAATAACAATAAGATAGGTATGTCTATTGGGCAGCCACACGAATCGGATTCTTGACCCGCACCCGGTAATGGCCTAATGGGAGTCTTCCATTTAACTACTCCCTCCCTAGTCCGTCCTAATCAAGGATGAAAATATCGCTATCGCAACATATATCGCAACTTCAATTTTACGGATATATCGACGGATATATCGATATCGCATATCGATATCGCAGAAAATTGAAAAAAATGACGGAAATCATATTAAAATCTTGGAAATTTAGCATGAAATTTTAGGAACTATTATGACATATTATTATGCACATATTCCACTAATTTTTTTTGATAGAATTGTATTTTGAAAGCAAATATATTAATAATACATTATATAAATACCGCCTGAGACAATACATTTGACAAAATAATACATAATACAACATAAAATGACTAAATAAACATTATAAAGTACAATTAATACCAAAATGAGGATCTATGGGGTTCAAATATAGTAGATGGAATGTCATCTTGTTCTAAACAATATTGGTACCAACTTATCACGTTCGAGTAATTATGGATATAATTATGCACATGCGCTTGATATGTTTCTTGATTTATTCCAACAGCTTCACCATGAATTGGATAATGTCCATTGACCCAATTATTTTGTTGATACACATTTTGAGTAGTCCAATCAATTTGTGAACTCCCATATGTGTAAGAAGCATATGAATCTTGGGATATATCACTATGATCAGTGCTACCCATATTCGTAGAATCAAGATTGGCAGAAAGTTCTTCAATATCAGTCCGTGGACTTTCTTCTTGAGTCCATGCATGTCTCCTTATGTATTCCTTTCCTATTGCACCTATTCCAGAACCTCTACCTCTACTTCCGTGGTCCATATCTTGTGTTGCATGAGTGAAGTTGGCCTCACAACTGAATGGACTCAATAACGTATGGCTTAAACCATAATCGTCTTGATTTTTCCCACCATTTCCACTACCATCATCATTTCTACCACTTCCATCATTTCCTCCATCACTATTTCCCCCATCCTCTGTTGAGCTATCTGTTTTTGAATCACGAAAAGTATTACCCACTTCTTTTTGTAATACTTGATTCACATTAATGCCATAATCACGAGTCATAGCAGCTATTTTTGGATCAGGATTTCCCTCATTATCATCTAAGTGTGCAGGGCGAACCCATTGAAAAAGTGGATTTCTTTTTTCATCATTTTCATCATCTGTTATATCTACCAGATCTAGATATTCTTGCTCTGTAACCTTATAATTTGTTGCAAAACGTGTAGCTCCTGGGCGTACAATATCTCCTCGACACATCTCCCGCATGAGTGCAAGTAGCCAACCATGATTATAAATGTAATTGGTTAATTGTCTAGCTTTTGCAATTACCTCTGCAACAGTCTCTTTTTTTCCAATATCTTCAAATATTAAGTCGATACAGTGAGCAGCACATGGTGTCCAATACAGATCATACTTACTCATGAGTTTTTTTCATGCTTTCAAAAAAGCGGAACCATTATCAGTAACAATCTGTACAACATTCTTAGAACCAACCTCCAGCACCACATCCTTTAGCAAACTATATATATACTTATGATCCTTGATTATATTAGATGAATCCCACTATTCTTTCTAAGACATCCGTTGATTTCCCGATCTTCTTTCTCTTATATTTTTTTTTTGCAAAGTGAAATGTCTTTATAAAGCAAAGAATATTGGAACTCAAATAATTACATTGAAGACCTAAAAAAGATTACAAAAATATATAGTATTAAATAAAAATCAAAATATATTATAGAAATATTAAAAAAATCGCGATATATTGCGATATCTTGCGATATTTTGCGATATCTTGCGATATATTGCGATATATTGCGATTTCTCGTCGATACTCGGGAAAAAAGATATTCCCCTCAATATCCGTATCGCAATGTCAATATCCGCGATATATCTGCGATATATCCGCGATATTTCGCGATATTTTCATCCTTGGTCCTAATAAGACTTGTTTGTTTTCCTCTTTGGATGTTCAGCTAATTTGTTAATATATATCTTTATTTAATATGTTTATATTAAGTTTTAATTCATTGTCAAGTAAATAAATAGAGGTATAATATAACGTTTCTTGATTAATTGTCTTTCCAATCTTCTTTTTAATCTTTGTGAAAAATCTCAATCAACATATCTTATTGGGACGGGGAAATTTAAACTAAAATAATACTTGCTCCGTTTCTTTTCAATTGTAATTTTAGAATTTTTCACATAATTAAAATGTAAATTATTGTGATTAACATATTCCTAAAAATGCAATTTTCTATTCAGATATGGTTAAAATTGAGAGAGCATGTGAAAATATGATAAATAATAAATATTTTGAAACAAACTAAAAACTCTAAAATTACAATTAAAAAGAAACGAATGGAGTATCAAATACAATATATATATATACTATATATATATACACTATATATATATATATGAACTATAAAAAAACGTGTTGTTCAATTTCTCAAAATGAGCTTTGGTTAGAGGCTCCAAGAAATTACTCAATCGAAGAGGGGCTTGATTTATAGTTAGGCCCGTTGTTGAATGTTCCTTCCTCTTAATGAAATATTTTGTGTTTCAGAACAATGAAAGCTAGTGATCACCCTCGGTTGAATGAAGAGAGGTCAAACCTCTACAAAACTCGTCCCATCCATTGCTTTACATATCTCTATTTTATTTGTCCGGGTGCTTATACTGCTCAAGTGATACAATTGTTAAAAAATTCATTTTATTTTTCTGTAACCACTAAAACTAATTGAGTATCTGTTCGAGTGATACAACTGTTAAAAAATTCATTTTATTTTTTCTGTAACTGCTAAAACTAATTGAGTATCACATTCAGTTGAGATTGTTTCTGTAACTGCTAAAACTAATTGAGTATCACATTCAATTGACATTGTTTCAGTTAGCAGGATCGTGTCTTTGCAAAACTAACCAATTAAGTGTAAGATCAACTGAAGCTTATTTCCGTAAAATTTGTTAAGTGTTTTTGAAGTGTTTATTCACCCCTATAAACACTTATTATAACTCGTTTGGACCAACATCAATATCTCTAGAGTTGTATATATGTCTCTAGAGTTGTATATATTTTGTTTTAGTAGAGTATGTATCACAATGTCCCCTCTTGAAACAACAATGTTTGTTGGTGAGTAATATTTTGTAATGAAAATAATAGAAGATTATCTAGAAATAGCTATAATAAAAGAGTGAAAAAACGTAATCCGTGCACTTATGTGTTTATGGTTACTGCATGCAAGTGTTCTTCGATATGTTGGGAATAGAGTCAAGAACAATAAATAAAAGCAGTAAAAGAACACACGAGATTGATAATCCAGTTCGGTTAACCAACTTACTATGGGAGGACTTCGTCCAAACTTGAAGATTCATCCACTATTCCTTCATGAAGTGTATTGAGGAACTTACACATACAGGACTCCCTCCTTATGCCGCCCATTCTTCTTCACGAACTCTTTCGTTGAACGGAAGCTGTGAGATCCCCTTACAACCGTGACACTAGACTCCCTTTAGCTACCCACGAATTCAACTTACAATCTCTCCCGAGATTACATACAAAATGGATTAAAACAACCCCTCACGTGTTTCACTCAAAATACTAAGATGCTAGACTATCACATTGAACTGTTTAAGGAACAACTACTAGCTAATACATGGATCACAAATGAAATTGACTCTCAAATAATATGCTAAGAGACTCTAATGAAATCCACCCTCGATTGCACAATGAATCGGTATTCATATAGCTTGACGTCAATATTACCGTTGCACTTCAATCTCCAGTAATTTTGTAATAGCCCGGTCCCGAGGATGGGGACGAGGTTGTTGTGCGTAAAATAGCACGAAAAATCAGAAATCCAGGAGGGTGTTTTTAGAATTAAACTAAGTTAGCGCCTCAAAAACTTAGGCAACTTAACTTTATGATTAGGAAGAACTTATCATTTTCAACGAATCAAAAGGGTCAAAGGATTCAATCGAGTCAAAGGAACGCCATATCTTAGGCCAACCGAAATTTAAACAGAATCCAACGACAAACAGGTAGGGATTTGACTCTTTAAATAAATAAGACCTCATCATAGGTCACATCAACTAAGACCTATTAACAGGTCGGATTCAAGTAAATCATATTGTCCCATTCGTAGGATGAAAGTAAGAAAACAACTTAAGATTAACTTGAACGAACAGAATCATGCTTGAAAGAAAAGGCCTATTTGTAGACGAACAATAATAACAAGCATGCAAGACTTATTCACAAGTCAACAGAAGATGAATAGATACCAGAATGCTCAACATGTATGACTATTCAAATAACTCGGAATCAATAAAGGCATAGACAGGTATGTCAAAAGATCACGCTTCAAAGACTTTATTGATAACTAGGATTCATAGAATTTAAAACATGCTACTATTAAGAATCAAGTTACACATATCAAGACTAAATACTAGCATCAGAGTACTTAGCAGAAACTTAGCGGAAGAAAATATGTAACCATATAGAGCAACAAACTTGAAACCTCAAACAACTCAGACAACCCCACCAGCAGCACATCACCGGCCTCAGCATCTCAACCTGAAAACATTTGAAAAAGAGGGTGTGAGCACTAATGTACTCAGTGGGGTTTTATAAGAAAACTCTTTAATAAACTTTGGAATATCCAATTATAAACTGGCGGCATATGGAGAGCAAAACGCAAAAGCCCTCTCCATACCCGCAAAACATTTTACTTCCTTTCTTGGCGCCTTTCCTGGCTCAAACCTGCTGTCTACTGCACCCTTAGGCTTGCTTTTAGATAAAAGAGGGGTTACCTCAAATATCCTCCCGAGTATGCAAGGGGATTACCCAGCAGTGACTCTCTTTAATCAAGATTCAACTTTGGTGACACAAAGGTCACAGCATGATAATGCAAATAAACTGTTCTTTGAGCTCGATAACCTACTTACAACTGAACTATATCCTTCTTTAAATTCCTCTTTACTTAACCTTAACCTTTCTTACTTAACCTTAACCCTCCTTACTTACTTAACTTAACTAGCAATACCAAGCCTAGAGCAATCGTCTAAGACCTTTTCTTTAATTGAGCATGATCTCGGCTTATAAGGGATTTATAACTCACCTTAAGAGGTAATACTTAGCTAAATTATCTTTAGCGAGATCCAACATTCCAAAACAAGGAAATGAACGCGGATAAATATCGATTGCAAATAAATCAATTCTAAACATCTCATGCTAGCATAAATTGTATATAAACAATTCTAGCATATCCTTAGCTAATTAAGCTTAGCAAAACCCAATAACCAAATACTAGGAAATGAATGGGCGTAAATATAGATTGCAACTAAAAGCAATTATAGCACATCTAAACACACTTGAGAGCTCACTTAACTTATAATAACTTACTTTACTTTATCAAACTCAAATAACAATTCAACAATATCATGCATATAACTTCATTTATTCCTTTCCTTTCCTTGTACAGAGACTAAACATGCAGAGCATAAAATATTTTAATTGGATATTCATCTTGCCCTATCATGATTCTAGAGCTTAATAGCTCAAATCTTATACTTGGTTTAGAACCACCCACCTCTATGACGAGCATCTCGATAACGAGCATGTAGACGAAGCAACGAGCCGAAAATCCTTCCTCGGGCCTTCTCGGATGAAAGTCTATCAATGACTTGAAACCTTATTCGATCTCCTAACAAGAGATCGAAATGATATCTAAACCCTTGCCCCTTAACTATAACTTAAAGCACGAGAATTTAAAGGATTAAGACATCCGAAATTACCGCAAAAGGGGACGGAAAATCCGGCTCAAAAAATCGAGATTCTAGACGATCGGCCACTGCTACCTCGTAGATCTCCGAAAGAACTTCGATTTGAGTACTCATGGACCTCGTAGTTCCAACCGAGGTGAAAATTATGGCCTCCGCACGAAAATGTGCCAAAGCTACTGAACAGCACGAGCGCCGCGGCGGGGGGGGTGTACGCGCCGGCGCCCCCTTGCACTAGCCCCGTGGCACCCCCTGCGCCGCGACGCCCCCTAGCGCCGCGGGGGGCCCTGCGCCGCCGCGCTCCCTACTCCGCTCCTCTCTCAACTGGGGATGCCTCACGAAGAGGCTCTGTAACACCCTAAATTCTTTAATTTAAAATGTTACTTTTTCTATTCTTTTAAGCGGAAAAATGATTAACAATAATAATAATTCAAGTAATTTTTTTTTCTATTTTCATGCTAGAAATTATATATGAAAGAAAAAAATGAATTGTAGCATTTAAAAGAAAATATGTGCTTATTTTAAAATGCATAATAATTTTTTTTTATAAACATAATTTAATTCCTAAGTTGGAAAAATAAAACATATAAGTTCTAGATCATAAAATTTATAATAGACCAAATCATAATACTTAGCTACTGGTTTAAGTTAGTTCAAAAGTCATTAGCCACAAAGTTTTAGGCTCAAAATAGGTTACTTAACCAGCAAAATCCCAAATATTTGAGTTAAGTATCCAAAACATCAAAAGCGAAGCCACCCCATTTCCTTCACGATGCTCCAAGCTCATTGACCTGAAAACATTAAAAACATGGGGGTGAGTACTCTTAAAACGTGCTCAGTGGTGGGGGATCATGGGCATTTCTTTCTATTTATCCAATTGAATTTAAATCGCAGGAATAGTGGATTTAGGGTACTTCTTCTTCTCGGATATATCACACTGTGCACAGGACATACCTCTTTTGTTGTGTAAGTCACGCTCTCGGTACGTGCGTTACACTATTCTAATGCGTACGAAACGCTATTCTTATCCATATTCCATCCACGACAAATTCAAGTAGGATTAAAACATTTTTCTTTCTCAAAAGCACATATATCATATACTTTCGTAAATAATAATATGATCCATTTTAAAATACAACTTTAAAGTAGAGATTTACCCACCTGAGAATAAAGAGCACGTAAAATTGAACAGTCACTCAATGAACGAGGATCCTAATTGCGCCGCACCTAGAATCAAAATAAATAATTTTTAATTAAATAATTTGGGCCAATTTTAATTTAATGTTAAATAATTTTATTTTTTTTTAATAAATCTGAAAATTAGAAAATTATGGGCTAATAAAATCAATTTATGAAGTTCTGGGACAAAATTTAAGTTGTGAAAAGTTTCTAGGTAAATTTGGAATTTTGAAAATAAATAGGACTAAATCTAGAGTTCAAAAACTTTCTAGGGTCATTTTCTAATTTCTATAAACTAATGGTTCCAAAATGGAAAATAACTTATTTGCAATTTAAACCCTTCTTCTTCTTCTTTGCAAAACACGCTGGGAACAAAAATAGAAATCAAATCCCCAAATCTAAAAACCAAAATCCCTAATTCTTCTCTCTCCCTCTCTCTCTCTCTCTCCCTCGACGCCGGTGAGCTCTCCTTCCTCCGGCGACCCGCTGATCTCATGACCACCATGAAGACACGGCTGCCACATACTCGACGCCAATCCTAGCCAACCCAACTTAACAACAACACAACGCAATTTCAGCCGCAACAACTACACGACGCAACTTCACCGGCGATTGACTACAAGACTCGACTCCATCTCCAATCAATACCGGTAAATAAAGTACAAATCTCAGCCACGACACAGACCCGGTAGACACTTGACTCGACACAGCCCGAGCACATCGACACCACTCTCCTCTGCTTCGACAGAACCCAAAACAGCTAGCTAACCTCTGCCCAACCCAACACGTTGCAGACACCACTAACCTCTAGCCGAGACCAACGAGGCAACAACCCTGAAAACTCCTTCCCCTTTTCTTCTATTTTTCAGAAATTTCTTAATTTTCTAGCTATTTTCTGAAATCTGTTAGTTTAATTTCTAAATGTTCTTGAAACAAGGAACGGTGTGTAGGAGATGAAATTGATCTTAGGAGAAGTCAAATTGATGGTGGTGTTAATTGGTGAATCATGGAACCGTGCGTGCGTGTGTGTGTGATAAAGCTGAAATGGTTCTTTGTTTTGGCATTGAATTAGTTATTTACGGTGTAGAAGATGGAAATATTCAGAGATTTTGCTTGTAAATAGAGCATGGCAGTTAGTAAGATGTCAAGTATATGTGTGAATTATGAGCATGATTTGTAGCTAGCAAGAATAGGTGATAGATTATGCTTGGTTGCAGAAATGTATCTCAAATGGGTTAATTTTGGTGATGTGAACAACTTGTAAATTTTGGAGGAATTAGCATATGCCTCGAAATAGGAAAATAGAGATTAAATGGATGATTGTGTTGCTCACGTGTTTATGGAGATTAGAGAAATATTTTGAGGTTAATTCATCACAAATAAAAGCTAGTACTTTTTAAAGTTTATGTTTGAAACTGATATGGTGTTTGAGGTTAATTTCAAAGAAAAGTAGTGGTATTGTTATAGATCTATGAATGTAGGGAACTTAAATCAAACTTTGGTATAAAATGAGAAATATTAATACATAAAATTGAGTTGGAAAAACTTACGAAATATAATTGATCTTGCTGCAGTTCTTTGAATTGAAAGGTTGAAGAAGTGAGTTTGTGGACTTGCTATGGTTCTTGAATCTTAGCCGAGAGGTTTGGAGTAAAAAGGTGGGAAGACATTTCTTTTGTGTGAATATGGAAACTTCTAGGGTGTTGAGGAGGATAGAGTGATATTTATTTATTTTGTTTTAAGTTGCTTCTCTCATAAGCTTTGATAAGCTTCCCTAGTAAGCTTGCCAAGCTTCTCTAGCAAGACTTTTCCCAAAGGTAGGCTCGTTTGACACAAATTTCCCACTTCTAGATTCTTAAAGATTACCCATTAAGATAAATATACTAACCCAAGCTCAACTACAAAAAATAAAATCATTCTATTTCGAAATAAGTTCGACAAGTACAAAATAATAATTCTAAGGCCCAAATTTAAATTCTAAAAATTTTCGTCTATACTAGGGGCGCAATATCAGACTCCTTCAGGTTCTTCTAATTTATCGAGCATCAACGAATAAAATAAATTAAAATTCAATTCCAAGCAATTAAGCAATTTAAAATAATTCAAATTACGTAATGCGGGTCGTTACAACCCTACCCACTTAAAAAAAATTTCGTCCTCGAAATTTATCTTACCGGGTGTCCTAAGGATGGGTACTTAGCTAGGATCTCTTCCTCACGCTCCCAAGTTGCTTCTTCTTTACCATGCCTACTCCACTGCACTTTAATTAGTGAAACTTGTCGATTCCTCAGCTCGTGGGTCTTTCTATCGAGAATAGCGACAGGTTCCTCTTCATAAGTCAAGTCTTTGTTGAGTTGTATCTCCTCATGGTTGATGGTGTGACTTGATTCATGCAAATACTTCCTTAGCATCGAAACATGAAAGACATCATGCACTAACGACAACTCGGGTGGTAGAGCTAGACGATAAGCCACATCACCGATTCGTTCTAAGATTTCGAAAGGTCCAATAAAACGAGGTCTCAACTTTCCTTTCTTCCCAAATCTTAACATCCCCTTCATAGGAGCGACTTTCAAAAACACTTTGTCTCCTACCTCAAAATGCAAATCTTTTCTTCTTTTATTGGCGTACGATCTTTGTCGATCTTGAGCAACTTTAATGTTATCTCGAATCTTCTCCACTACTTCCACCGTCCTTTCGATTATTTCAGGACCTAAAATCTTTCTCTCTCCAACTTCATCCCAGTACGCCGGTGATCTACACTTTCGTCCATATAGTGCCTCATACGGAGCCATGCCAGTGCTAGAGTGGAAACTATTGTTATAGGCAAATTCCACTAACGGTAAATGCGTCTCCCAACTGCCTCCTAAATCCATGACACAAGTCCGTAACATATCTTGCAATGTTTGTATAGTCCTTTCTGATTGGCCATCTGTCTGAGGATGATATGCCGTTGAAAACTTTAACTTCGTGCCCAAAGCTACATGTAAGCTTTTCCAAAATCTCGATGTGAAGCGGGGATCTCGATCTGATATTATGGAGACTGGGACTCCATGCAATCGGACAACTTCTCGAACGTATAGTTGAGCGAATTGATCCATGGTGAAGGTCATTCTTATAGGTAAAAAGTGAGCCGATTTCGTCAATCGATCCACTATAACCCAAATCGCGTCATTATTCTTCACGGTCTTGGGAAGTCTAACTATAAAATCCATTGTAATATGCTCCCACTTCCATTCCGGTATCTCCAAAGGATTCAACAATCCTGACGGTCTTTGGTGCTCTGCTTTTACTTGCTGACAAGCTAAACATCGAGCAACGTAATTTGCAATTGATCTTTTCATGCCATACCACCAAAAATTTCTTTTTAAGTCATGATACATCTTAGTACTTCCAGGATGTGCCGTGTAAGGTGTTCGATGTGCCTCGTCCAGGATTTCTCTCATTATGTCGTTGTTTGGCACACAAATTCTTTCTTTGAAGAGTAGAGTCCCATCTGATGATATCGTGAATCCCTTAGAATCGTCTGACACTTCTCTTGCTCGCATCTTTTCTAGAAAACCATCTTCTCTTTGTGCGATTCTAATTCGATCTCGTAGCGTCGGTTGAACTACTAACGCTGTAATTATAGCATTAGCTTCTTCGGGCGTGGTTACAATCTCGAGACTTAACTTCTCAAAGTCCTTGATCAATTCCTCTTGTTGCGTAACTCCCTTCATAGGATTTACCTTCTTTCTGCTGAGTGCGTCAGCGACAACGTTGGCCTTTCCTGGATGGTACATGATTGTGCAATCATAATCTTTGACCAATTCCAACCACCTCCTTTGTCTCATGTTCAACTCCTTCTGAGTGAAGAAATATTTTAAACTCTTATGGTCCGTATAAATCTCACATTTGCCTCCATAGAGGTAATGTCTCCAAATTTTCAATGCATGCACAACAGCAGCCAACTCCAAATCGTGAGTGGGATAATTTAACTCATGAGGCTTTAATTGTCTAAAAGCATAAGCAACCACTTTTCCCTGTTGCATCAAGACGCATCCCAATCCTTGTTTTGATGCATCACTGTATATCACGAATCCCTTTGACCCATCGGGGATGGTCAATACCGGTGCCGTCACCAATCTTCGCTTCAATTCTTGAAAACTCTTCTCGCATTTTTCCGTCCACTCAAAAGGTATCCCCTTTCGCGTTAGTTGCGTGAGTGGTCCAGCTATCTTGGAGAAACCTTCGATGAACCTTCTGTAATATCCTGCCAATCCTAGAAAACTCCTCACTTCTCCCACATTGGTTGGCGTATTCCAATTGCTAACGGCTTCCACCTTTGTTGGGTCAACCTCAATACCTTCAGCGGTCACTACATGTCCAAGAAATGCTATACGATCCAACCAAAATTCACACTTCTTAAACTTGGCGTACAATTTCTCTTTCCTTAAAGTCTCTAACACAACTCTCAAGTGTGCCTCATGTTGCTCTTTATCTTTTGAGTACACCAAGATGTCATCAATAAACACAATGACGAATCGATCTAAGTAGGGATGAAATACTCGATTCATTAGATCCATAAATACACCAGGTGCATTAGATAATCCGAAAGGCATCACCACAAACTCGTAATGACCATATCTCGTCCTGAAGGCTGTTTTAGGAATATCGTCTTCTTTGACCTTCAATTGATGATACCCCGACCTTAGGTCTATTTTTGAGAACACGCTTGCTCCTCTAAGTTGATCAAATAAATCCTCAATTCTCGGCAAGGGATACTTATTCTTCACGGTGAGACGATTTAAATCTCGATAATCTATGCACATTCTCATACTACCATCTTTCTTCTTCACAAATAAGACCGGTGCTCCCCACGGTGAAACGCTCGGTCGAATATATCCCTTGTCTAAAAGTTCTTGAAGTTGGATCTTCAATTCTTGTAATTCTGATGGGGCCATACGGTATGGTGCCTTAGACATGGGTGCTGCTCCTGGAATTAAATCGATCGCAAACTCGACTTGTCTATCCGGTGGTAATCCAGGTATCTCCTCAGGAAACACGTCCGTGAAATCTCTAACTATTGGCACACTATCTAATGTCAGCTCTGTAGATGTCGACCCGATCACGTTCACCAAGAATCCTTGATATCCACCCTTCCTCAACATCTTCAAAGCTTTCATTGCTGATATGATTCTTGGTCGTCCACCTAACTTAGCTCCATGGAATACGAACTCTTCCTCGTTCGGTTTCTGAAATACTACTTCTCGATCATGACAACGTATCATCGCAAAACTTTTGCTTAACCAGTCCATTCCTAAGATTAAATCAAATTCTCGCATTTCAAGAGCGTATAAATCAGCCACAAGTTCCTTCCCTTCAAGGTCCAATCTAACATCTTTAGAAATTCTATCAGTTCTCAAGGTCTTTCCAGAAGGGATTCTAACGTCGAGAGCTAAGTTCTCTATCTCTAAACACAGTCCCAACTTAGTACAAAGCTCAATAGAGATAAAAGAGTGTGAAGCACCAGAATCGAACAGGGCTAAAATTGGCATTCCAGAAACTGATATCATACCTGACATCGTGCCACTATTTTCTCCAGCTTCTTGTTGTGTGAAGGAAAATAGTCGTGCATTTCCGCCCTTCTTTGGCTCTTCACGTCGCTTCTTAGGGCAATTGTTTGCCATGTGCCCTGGCTCTTGACAGTTATAGCAAACTCCCTTGCGCCATAAACAAGGTCCAAAATGGATTTTCTTGCATTCTGGGCACGGAGGGATTCCCGTAGGTGTTCTATTTGTGGGACGTGCTTCAGGTTTGTTTCTCTTGATTGGAAAATTCCCGTTTCCTTTGTTTCGATTATCCCACTTTCTCTTCCCATGGTGATCCGTATTTCTTGGAGGAGCTTTATCCATTTCCAATCCAGTAGCTACTTCATGTGCTTGTCTGACAGCTTGACTGTAGTCAGTGATCCCTTGAGCAGCCAGAATTCCACGTATCTCTGGTCGAAGGCCTTTCATGAACCAGTCTGCTTTTTGATCTTCAGTGTCTAGCAGACGTGCTGCATAGCGGGATAGCTGATTAAACCTCCGCTCGTACTCTGTCACGGACAGATTTCCTTGCTTCAGCTCTAGAAATTCAGTTTGCTTCTGCATGCGAAAAGCTCGGGAAAAATACTTATCCATAACAATCCCTTTAAACCTATCCCAAGTCAAGCCTTGACGTTCCTCTTCGGTCATGCCAGTTTTGTACGATTTCCACCAGTGGCCTGCATCCTCAGTGAATTGGAAGACTGCACATGAGACCTTGTGTGCATCATCGCACTCTATGTGCTCAAAGATTCGCTCGAGCTCCATAATCCATTCTTCGAGAACGAGTGGTCCACTCCTACCATTGAATCTAGGTGGAGTGTAGCGACGAAATTGCTCGATCACCTGATTAGTAGTTGGCGGAACAGGTGCGTTGGGTGCCACATTTTGGTTATTCATTGCAGCTTGGGTTTGCTGTTGGACGAATCCTTGAAGTGCTCTAATAAGATCAGGCATAAAGTTATTTCCCTCTACATTCGGCGCTTGATTGGGCTCGGGATTTCTAGGTGGACTTTGATTAAGGCGTGGTCGTCCTCGTCGTCTCATGATTCCTGTAACGCGCATGGGTATCGAAGAAAACATACACTGCTAAGTTTAAGTCAATCGACAAGTCTATAAATACCTAGATATAAATAGAGAAGGATCTATGGAGAAAGCTTCTATGTTCTTCTAAGTTTCGAGGACTAAAAATAATTTATATATCATTCATCATGCATTTCAAAAAATAAAAGAACTCATTTACATAAATAATTTCTCAACATCTATCATTCTTTCTTTGCATAAATTGCTTCTCATTCTTTATTTGCATAAATATTTTCTCAACATTTCTCATTCTTTCTTGTGTTGCCCACCACTTAAATAACTTTTACAAAATAAATAAATAAATTTGAGCAAAGCGAACAAAGTACCTTGGAGCAGAAGCACGCGTGACTGAAATGGGTGACGTGCCATAAAATCTAATAATATAATTTTTCCATATACTTCGAGTCTACAGGAAGGTAGACCTGCTCTGATACCACTAAATGTAACACCCTAAATTCTTTAATTTAAAATGTTACTTTTTCTATTCTTTTAAGCGGAAAAATGATTAACAATAATAATAATTCAAGTAATTTTTTTATCTATTTTCATGCTAGAAATTATATATGAAAGAAAAAAATGAATTGTAGCATTTAAAAGAAAATATGTGCTTATTTTAAAATGCATAATAATTTTTTTTATAAACATAATTTAATTCCTAAGTTGGAAAAATAAAACATATAAGTTCTAGATCATAAAATTTATAATAGACCAAATCATAATACTTAGCTACTGGTTTAAGTTAGTTCAAAAGTCATTAGCCACAAAGTTTTAGGCTCAAAATAGGTTACTTAACCAGCAAAATCCCAAATATTTGAGTTAAGTATCCAAAACATCAAAAGCGAAGCCACCCCATTTCCTTCACGATGCTCCAAGCTCACTGACCTGAAAACATTAAAAACATGGGGGTGAGTACTCTTAAAACGTACTCAGTGGTGGGGGATCATGGGCATTTCTTTCTATTTATCCAATTGAATTTAAATCGCAGGAATAGTGGATTTAGGGTACTTCTTCTTCTCGGATATATCACACTGTGCACAGGACATACCTCTTTTGTTGTGTAAGTCACGCTCTCGGTACGTGCGTTACACTATTCTAATGCGTACGAAACGCTATTCTTATCCATATTCCATCCACGACAAATTCAAGTAGGATTAAAACATTTTTCTTTCTCAAAAGCACATATATCATATACTTTCGTAAATAATAATATGATCCATTTTAAAATACAACTTTAAAGTAGAGATTTACCCACCTGAGAATAAAGAGCACGTAAAATTGAACAGTCACTCAATGAACGAGGATCCTAATTGCGCCGCACCTAGAATCAAAATAAATAATTTTTAATTAAATAATTTGGGCCAATTTTAATTTAATGTTAAATAATTTTATTTTTTTTTAATAAATCTGAAAATTAGAAAATTATGGGCTAATAAAATCAATTTATGAAGTTCTGGGACAAAATTTAAGTTGTGAAAAGTTTCTAGGTAAATTTGGAATTTTGAAAATAAATAGGACTAAATCTAGAGTTCAAAAACTTTCTAGGGTCATTTTCTAATTTCTATAAACTAATGGTTCCAAAATGGAAAATAACTTATTTGCAATTTAAACCCTTCTTCTTCTTCTTTGCAAAACACGCTGGGAACAAAAATAGAAATCAAATCCCCAAATCTAAAAACCAAAATCCCTAATTCTTCTCTCTCCCTCTCTCTCTCTCTCTCCCTCGACGCCGGTGAGCTCTCCTTCCTCCGGCGACCCGCTGATCTCATGACCACCATGAAGACACGGCTGCCACATACTCGACGCCAATCCTAGCCAACCCAACTTAACAACAACACAACGCAATTTCAGCCGCAACAACTACACGACGCAACTTCACCGGCGATTGACTACAAGACTCGACTCCATCTCCAATCAATACCGGTAAATAAAGTACAAATCTCAGCCACGACACAGACCCGGTAGACACTTGACTCGACACAGCCCGAGCACATCGACACCACTCTCCTCTGCTTCGACAGAACCCAAAACAGCTAGCTAACCTCTGCCCAACCCAACACGTTGCAGACACCACTAACCTCTAGCCGAGACCAACGAGGCAACAACCCTGAAAACTCCTTCCCCTTTTCTTCTATTTTTCAGAAATTTCTTAATTTTCTAGCTATTTTCTGAAATCTGTTAGTTTAATTTCTAAATGTTCTTGAAACAAGGAACGGTGTGTAGGAGATGAAATTGATCTTAGGAGAAGTCAAATTGATGGTGGTGTTAATTGGTGAATCATGGAACCGTGCGTGCGTGTGTGTGTGATAAAGCTGAAATGGTTCTTTGTTTTGGCATTGAATTAGTTATTTACGGTGTAGAAGATGGAAATATTCAGAGATTTTGCTTGTAAATAGAGCATGGCAGTTAGTAAGATGTCAAGTATATGTGTGAATTATGAGCATGATTTGTAGCTAGCAAGAATAGGTGATAGATTATGCTTGGTTGCAGAAATGTATCTCAAATGGGTTAATTTTGGTGATGTGAACAACTTGTAAATTTTGGAGGAATTAGCATATGCCTCGAAATAGGAAAATAGAGATTAAATGGATGATTGTGTTGCTCACGTGTTTATGGAGATTAGAGAAATATTTTGAGGTTAATTCATCACAAATAAAAGCTAGTACTTTTTAAAGTTTATGTTTGAAACTGATATGGTGTTTGAGGTTAATTTCAAAGAAAAGTAGTGGTATTGTTATAGATCTATGAATGTAGGGAACTTAAATCAAACTTTGGTATAAAATGAGAAATATTAATACATAAAATTGAGTTGGAAAAACTTACGAAATATAATTGATCTTGCTGCAGTTCTTTGAATTGAAAGGTTGAAGAAGTGAGTTTGTGGACTTGCTATGGTTCTTGAATCTTAGCCGAGAGGTTTGGAGTAAAAAGGTGGGAAGACATTTCTTTTGTGTGAATATGGAAACTTCTAGGGTGTTGAGGAGGATAGAGTGATATTTATTTATTTTGTTTTAAGTTGCTTCTCTCATAAGCTTTGATAAGCTTCCCTAGTAAGCTTGCCAAGCTTCTCTAGCAAGACTTTTCCCAAAGGTAGGCTCGTTTGACACAAATTTCCCACTTCTAGATTCTTAAAGATTACCCATTAAGATAAATATACTAACCCAAGCTCAACTACAAAAAATAAAATCATTCTATTTCGAAATAAGTTCGACAAGTACAAAATAATAATTCTAAGGCCCAAATTTAAATTCTAAAAATTTTCGTCTATACTAGGGGCGCAATATCAGACTCCTTCAGGTTCTTCTAATTTATCGAGCATCAACGAATAAAATAAATTAAAATTCAATTCCAAGCAATTAAGCAATTTAAAATAATTCAAATTACGTAATGCGGGTCGTTACAGGCTCCCTCTCTCTCTCTCTCTACTACAGAATTGGGATGAAGAAGAATGAATGAGCAAGGAAAAATGAAAGGGGAGGGGCTCTATTTATAGCCAAAAATATGGCTTTCTCAGGAAGCTTCTGCAGTGCAACAATACTGCTTTAAAAATATCGGGTTCGGATAAAAGGTGCTTTATTCGATGGCGAGGTTCAAATGACCTCGTTTATTAAATCTGAAAATACCGGTAAGGTCGTTGGCTTGAGTACTATTGAACAACTTGACTCGGAATAAAGAGCGAGTCATTTTGAAGGAAAACAAGAAATTAATCTCTTTTCAAAAATAAAGTTACTATTCCACACAAGGGACAAATAAAATTCCCGAGCGTTCAATTGACCTCAGAATAAAAATCCGAAAACGCCAACGGATTCCTTGAGAAATTTCCTATAGGGTAGGCTTGAAAGAACAAGGCTCGAGTCAACACACGAGATTTCACAAATTTCTAACGATTGCGCTCCTACGGAAAAACACTATTCATAACTTCTTTAAACACGATTTAAATCACCGGGAACTCAAACGACTTCAGATTCGAAATCCGAAAGCACCGGCATGCTCCTTGGGTCAACACCTTTCAAACATGACCAAAATCGGCTATAACTAAGCTGGAATCAAAATTCTCGAAAAGATGATTTTACGAAAAATAACTCCTAAAATCACAATTTAGGGCCAAAACATCCTTAACTAGGCTCTAATTAATTTCTTTAATTTTCTAAATGGACTCTGAAAATCTGGGATGTTACAAATTTGGTAAGTGTATATTGGTTTGTGATTTTTTCAAACGTGTGTAGATGTTTTCCATGTGTAGTATGGTTAATTTCAGCACGGTATCTACATCACAAGACAGTCAAACGATTATATCTTAACCTTCCAAATCCATTCAGCGCAAGATCTTTCCAACATGGAAACTGACATAATTAAATTATTCCTGGATATGTCAGAAACATCAGAGCGAATAGTTCACCAACTATTCTTCAAAACTTGCACAACGGAACTTTTATCTTCAGGCACATACCCAAGAACACATTGTCTTCTATATCTCGTCAATACTGTAACATCTCAAATTTTCAGAGTTCATTTAGAAAATTAAAGAAATTAATTAGAGCCTAGTTAAAGATGTTTTGGCCCTAAATTGCGATTTTAGGAGTTATTTTTCGTAAAATCGTCTTTTCGGGAATTTCGATTCCAGCTCAGTCGTAGCTAATTTTGGTCACGTTTGGAAGGTGTTGATCAGGTCATGTAGGAACAAGGTTCAAGTCTACCGGTCTGTTAGAATGCCTCAGCTGCATACATCATTGCACTTCTACTTGACACCTATCGTAATGATAAACGACTCGCCTCGCCATGACCTTCTCTTGAATTATCAAAACTTCTGTCGCTCTATCCCCCAGGGGCAGAGAACTCGTCGCTGTCTCGGCTGTGCTACTAGAAGCTCTGGGGAAGTCGGAATAGGAGAGCACTCATCTTGGGGTGGGCTTACTACTTAGATGCTTTCAGCAGTTATGCACTCCGCACTTGGCTACCCAGCGTTTACCGTGGGCATGATAAATGGTACACCAGAGGTGCGTCCTTTCCGATCTTCTCGTACTAGGGAAAGGTCCTCTCAATGCTCTAACGCCTACACCGGATATGGATCGAACTGTCTCACGAAGTTTTGAACCCAGCTCATGTACCGCTTTAATGGG